>JABSTQ010003359.1:0-23419 GCA_013358835.2 Ixodes persulcatus
TAAACCAGCATTGTAACCAAGCGTTAAAGCTTCAGCATTGAACATCTTCGCTCTTCGCTGCACCTTTCTCTGGACCAGGTCGGCCTCGTTCGGAAAGTCAGCGGTATTCCACCTTGGAAAACACAGCGAGTTGAATCCGACTGGTCTCTTGCGAAGTTCAACAAGCACAGCATTTCCCATGCTGTAATTAAGCAAGAGTTTGGTGAACTGCAAAATAAGTATGAAGGTTATCTTCATGTTTATACAGATGGTGCCAAGACTTCATCTTTCGTCGGTTGTGCTGTATATTCTGAAAGCTTCTACAAGGTTTAACGACTTGATTAAATTGCCAGCATTTTTACTGTGGAGCTCTATGCTGTATCAATGGCGATTGCATACATTATCAATAGGCAAATACTGAGGGTGGTGCTGTTTGTTGACTCTCAAAGTGTGATTCTTGCAGTTTGCTCTCTTAAAGATGCTAAAAATATGCTTGTACAACAAATTCGATATAAACTTAACTCTGCTTTGCATGGGGGTCAAAATATAAAATTTTGTTGGGTACCCAGTCACATTGGCATACTGGGCAATGAAGAAGCCGACAAGCTTGCAGGATCTCCGGGTAACCTTCCACAATCGCTGTCCTGTTTACCCTATCAAGATATTAAGCCCTTGGTGAAGTCCTCGATTCTTCATTCTTGGCAATTGGAATGGGACATGGAGTGCGATAACAAGCGCCATGTTACCAAACCTGCATTGGGAGTTTGGTAAAGCTCTTCTTGCAAGAGCCGACTTCATGAAACGTTGTGCCGTCTGAGAATTGGACACTCTGTTATAACTCATAGGTATCTGCTTTCGGGAGAAGATCGACCAGTGTGTGATCAGTGTGGCGACAGCAGGGTGGACACTTGCGGCCGAACGAACAAGCAGATAGTCGTCCCCAACCAAGCCCCAAAAAAGCGGCGTTCAAAACAAGCGGAAGTTCAATAATTGTACACATTCTTGAAAATAGTTTATTAATAATAAAATGAGAAAGAGAACTCGCTCAAATACGAAGGCGAATACTCAGCGTGCCATGCCACTATCCACTGAGTGGATAGTGGCATGGCACGCTGAGTAACATGCCAGCTTGAGCTTCAGTTCTGGTATCGTTCTTGGAGGCGACGGCTTGGTGAAGCCCATGGTAGTCAAACGTCCACTGGAAAGTGGCCAAGAGTTCCTCACGTGTTTTTCGGTTGCCATGTGCTGAACGAGGTCGACATGATGAGCGCGGATCTCGCACTTGCAGTAGTTGCACGCTGCTTTTTTATCGTCTCCGGTGACTGGTCGTAGCCAGTCCTTAAACTGCGTTTTCTTTTCCCACTCTTTACAATATCTTTTGCCATACTTCGACCACTTCGAAGCCATTTTGCACAAAATACAATGGCAACTAGACACGACGACCGCAACCAGAGCCGTATATGTAGAGAGTTTGGCCATTCGTTGGGAAGTATAGGAGACAAATGAGGAGGCGCCATTGGCCGAAAGTGGGCTGGGCGTGTTCCAGGGCGTCTTCAGAAATTCGAATGTGACCAACCAGAAGCCGGAAATAATACCCTGGCGGTGGTCACGAGAAACAAACCTGATAACTGCATTGGAGTAACTCTCGATGACTGAAAATATGGTACACGTGATTTTTCAACCACGCTCATCCAAAATGATGGTAGAAGAGTGCGACTAGCGGAACGATCGACATAATCCGTACGCCAAGCGCCGAGGGCCGGGAATCTGCCGTCCGAGCGGTCATACTCTGTCCGAGCAAAACAGAGTTGAGCGGCGCATTCGTTTCTTACATCTTTCTGCATGATCATGATCAAAACAACACGTGAACCCTATTTTCAACCACGAAGAGTTACTACACTTCACTCTTACGCGCTTATTAAAACCATTTACGAACATAGGCCTTTGATCAGAACTGTTTCCCGCTACCACCGCTAGGGGATTCTTTGCGGCTTCTGGTTGGTCAAGAGAGCATGCCAAGCCCTCTTTCCGAGTCTGCCGCACGCCCTGGCTCTGCCCGCGCCTCCCATTGACCAAACTCTCTACATAACGGCTCTGACCGCAACTATAGAGGCTAGAAAGGTTTTTCTAGTGTCCGGAGCGGCGGTGAAAAGGCGTAATGATTCCCGATCCTGTGGGCAGGGGGCGCTGCCGCTCGCTGGCGCGCTGGGTTTGGCCGGGTGAGCGCTGAACTGGGACGCGTTTACGCGCGATCGTGCGGCTGTTTTGCATTGCCGTTATCCACCCGAATGAGGGTCAAACGCGTCAAACGGCAGAGCTCGCTGCGACAGAGGAGTGCGTGAATGTTGCTTACTGTATCCGCGGTTGTGGCTTTTCTGACCGCCGAAAATAAGTCGCGGAGAGTGGAGGTCGAGTTTTGAATTAACCTACACTGAGAAGTCAGTCGCCTGCAGTCTAACAATGCACTATCCTCGAATTTCGAAAGCGCCTACAGTGAAACAATGTGTGCAAGCTATCAGACTCAAACTAAAACTGGGCAAATGGCTATGACATCACACATATGCAAACCGCGTACCTCGGAGCGATTTCCCTTTAGCGACGAAGCACCTAGGAGCGCTGGTGCAGTGTGCTACGGCATTGTAGCAACAAGAACATTAAAAATTACGCCAGAAGTAAGCATGTACAATATCTTTATCAACACAAGTTTTGCCAGAAATAAACTGAAACACTCCGCTGTGGAACTAAACTGCAACACTCAACAGAGAACAAGACGCATCTCTTTCACTGGCACCGCCTCATCTTAAGCAGCTTTTGCTTCTCGCGGTGCGAGCTTCGTGATTTATTGCAAGCTTTTGCGAGGAAGTGTAGCCTTGTAAGGGCATAAAACTTTACAACATTTGCCGTCACCTCGCGGCCGTGGTCTGGGCAGCCGACCACTTCAAGGTCATATCCTTGAATGAAGCTGAGGAAACAGGTCATGCTCTCAGCATGTAGCTTGTTCCGGCTAAAGAAAACAGTAAACGTATTCTCAAGCTTAGTAACTAGGAGTTCAAGTGGCTTGGACGGGTAAAGCAAGCCACCGTGGTCGAACTCTTTGGTTAACGAAGCGTTGTCGTCTGATGTGGCCTGAACAGGAAGAATGCAGAGTGAAGATGCACACTCAGGGCATGAAATTCTCTTCAGCGACTTCCGCACAACGTACCCAGCTATATAATAGATGAGTCGGCTGTCGCTCTTTTTCTCTGCGTAGTCCTTGTGGTCAAGCAAGGAGCTGTGTTTTTCGATGGCAACTGCAGCATCCGCCAAGTTTCCATCGTCCAACAACCTGTCCACCAGTGCGGTTATTGGAACAGTTTTTTTTTCACATGCGTCAGATGGCTCTAAGAGTGCAGTGATCAGCTCAGGCTGAGAATTTCCACCTCTGGGTGGCCTAGCTAAGCTATAGAAGCTAAGGTTGTTTATGATGGTCAAAAACTGCTCAGGAGTGGGATGATCATTGCACCCAAAAGATTGGCGCACAATGCCAAAAACGTTCTCCACCTTGTCCTGACTGAGGTTAGCAGTGAGCAAGTACTTAAAGCTTAGCGTGGAAGTCAGATAATCTAGAAGACACAGCGTACTCTTCAGTGTCACACGGAGTCCAAGGGCAGTCCCTGGACTTAGAAAACCGCCACCATTTTTCGCTGCATGCTCCTCCCATTCACTCAAAAAAATTATAAACTCTTCCAAGTACTCTGTGCTTTTTGACTTGGGTCGAAGACCTTTGGCTGGTGTTCGTGACGACATGACAAAAATTAACCTTTCCATAAGCCGCACGAAGTGCTCTGTCGGTTCAAGTGAGCGAAACTTTGGCTGAAGGTCACTCTTGTAAAAGAAAAGTCCTTTGAGGACCTCCTCGCTGAAAAGCTGAAATGCTAGGTTAACACGCATTTTTTCAAAAGCATTGGGAGCTACATGAGCCTGAGTAATACGTGGCATGACCTTCAGTGCAACCGTCTTCCTATCATTCTCCCAAGCCTCCCGGATAGGACGTACATGAACATGACCTTGTGGTATCTGCAATCCCTTTGAAACAAAGGCATTCCGTACACATTTTACAAGGTGAGGAAAGTCGGAAATCATGTAAAGGTGCCTTGCTGCATCAACGGGGTGGAGGGTCTTGCATGTGATCTCCACGGATGATGCTGCAACAAGCAAGATGTGATGTAAACGAATGCAGGCAAGCAAAACATGAATGGTTTTATTTAGATGCATGGATCAAGCAAACTTACCCTTCATGCCAAGCAGCTTCCAGAGTGCTCTGTTCCACGGTGCACCGTCGCCCGTCCAATAATCAACGCGAAGACCAGATTTCTCTGCCAGGATCGTAGCTTCGAGTAGTAACTTCGACAGTAGGGGTGCCTTCACGTTTCCTCTAGAAGAAAATACGCCAAGTATTTGGGTCCATCGTCCTGAAAAAAAGCAATTATTGCAAGATTAAGGACACAAGCACGCTTTGTTTTTGTTTAGGTTCAAAAAAGTATATCAAGGCTGAATCATTGTTGTTACTTTTAAGTGACATATGACATTGATGTTGCATAGTTAACAAATGCTACCCACCTTGAAAAGGCTGGAACATTATAACAAGTCCGTGGTCGCTCAGAGAAGTCTTGTTGTCTTGTTCCGTGAAGGTACCGAGATCTACGAAACCAGTCATTTCTCCTGACGCTTTTACTCCAATATTCTCAGAAAGCTTCAGTTCATCAAAAACAAGTCCGCCATGGACACTGAACTCATCCATGTCCTTTGTTTTTTGGTCGAGGGCTGAAAACACCTTCGGGTTGAAACCAAATGCACCTTTGAATCCTTGCATGTGCTTGTCAAGGCATGATTTACTGGGCAGTGCCATTATCTGATGTCGTCTAATATGCTCATACAGCTGTGGGCTCTTCATGCGCATCAAGACACATTCCAGAACCCACATCTTGTCGTAAGTCATGCCACGGCTTGACTTTCTGGATGCAGCCTCAAAGCAGGTTCTTACAGCTGTTCGTTGTTTTGGCGGCAGCCCACTGATTTTCTGCTCGAAAGCCGTGCTGGCAATGGATTCGTTCAAAAGCCGCAGTTTTTCCACATTTTCTTGAACTTTTGCAAGCTTTCTCTTTGTGCGTAACAGCTAGACAGACTTCCTTGCAGCTCGCTGCCTGAACTTTGGTTTGGGCTGTTGCTTCTGCCGGCGCATCTGGTTTGCTATCAGCTTCCTCGTGCACTTACAACGCAAGCACTGCTTTCCTTCAGCTGTTGTGACGCAGCACGTGTGCGCATAGTACGCTGTACCAAACTTCGTGCACTGGCCGGACTTCAGTGGCTCGACATCACATCCAGGGCAGAGCAACAGGGCGTCAACCTTCTTTAAAGCCGCGAGGGCGTCACTTTCGTTGGCCACAAGAAATTCATCAACCTTGATGTTGCGGCAGTATATGCGGCACAGTGATGTTTCCGCTCGTTCTGCTGTCACCGGTTCAGAACACTCAGTGAACGTGACGTGTTTGACAACAAGCACGTCCCCGGTTTCTAATCGAACGTGCCATCCGAAACAAAGCGCCCCAGGGTCATTTGTCAGCACAATCTTTGTACAAAAAACTGACGGCGGTGTGACATCGCTGAACGGGTGCGGCGAGGGCTCCGGGGCTTTGGGCAGGTCGATCCTTTCGGCAAGTTCCAAGTCAGGCGTGCTTTCACCTAATGGAATGCAGGAGGATGCGCGGGGCTGTAGGCAGACACAAATACGCTACCGAAATAAAGCAACGAAACACGCCACTCGTTGCAGCAATTCATAAAGGAATACGTCACCTCGACTCAAAAGTAATGCGCCATTTTCTCGTTACTCGGAACGTGTCGTCTTTGCGAAGCAGTAGCCGCTTCCTATAGACCTTTTCATCTCAGTAGTTACCCGACCGGCGGACAGAGGGCGCTGACGCACTCGGCGCCATTGGGTGGCTTCAATTTGGTTGGTTTCGGTTTCAGCGCGCTCTCGGCTGTGTTGGTGTGTTATGTCATTCTCGCCTAATTTCGTCCTACAAATGTGCCCGTTATAGCGCACAACTAATAAAACTGTGGTACTGAGCCAATTCGAGAACCACCAAGTATTATGAACGCTTTACGATGCGATGCGTCTGGTCATGTTCGTCGTTAATTTGGTCAGGTTTGGCGGCGAAACGACTATGATGCACAAGGAGGATACCCATCGTCTACGGCCTGACCCACTGACCCTAGTTTCCAAAAAAATAAACTAATGAAGAGACCAACAAGTAGATATATAGTAAAAATGCAGGTCCACAACCTGATTAAAAACCTAGATTGCGAAAGACACACGAAGTCGCAAGTTCACTGACTGATTTTCGCGGACACCAAATTTCTGTGAACTTTAGAAACTCGAAACGTCTCCTATAATGCGCAGATATTCTAAGAAAAAAGTGATATTGTCTCGCGCTGTTTTCTTTAAAAAAAAATTAAGTACTCGAGATATATTTTGATAGTCCGCGTCCTAGGTCGGGTGGGAAATTCTTTTAGCTATTGACCTTGCTAAAGTACTTACTAACAGCATTTCACAACGTTGGCGTTAGAAAATGAACTATTTGTTTTACTGACATTTGAATACGACGTGCTTGGCACATGAGACAAGTGAGACCATAGCCTCCTTTATACTGATAATGCCTGCCCAATGGTTGGCTTCCCCATGCTTCGTCATCGTTGCGCCTGCTTCCCATATTTGCCACTAGAGGCGCCAAAACCCCATACAAAAATGCAGACGACGCTTCTCCGCTGCCCGCTGCTACAATCCACTGTGACGCCATTTGTGAATCGAATACATTTGTAACCCGTCTACATAGCTAGCGCAGGGCACCGTCAGTATAGTTTTCAAATATAAAAAAGTCTTAACCTTTCTTTTAGCTTTCACTTCTTGGTTTTGTTTCTATGCTGAAATGTTACCAGACCTCTGGTGCCTGTCACAGCGACAACAGTAATAGTCAATCCAAATTAAAAAGGAGACAGAGAGGCTGGCGGATGTTCACGATGTTGCAACAGCAGCCACTTGGCGTTTTTATTGCTTCTGGAGCAGAGCGGGAAAACATATGGCCCGCGGACCACATGCGGCAGTCAAGGGATTTTTCTCAGGACCGCGAACGAGCCTTCGCTGACCGGAAACCTGTGCACCCGTCGGCAACGCTCTGACCAAAGATCTTAAAATACATTTTTATTTTTTTTTAATTTTTTTTAAGCTCACAGTTTCTTTTTTTATGTTTAGACCGGTTTCTCCTGGTCTGCACTGTTTTTCACGAATGCAGTTCTAGAGCTTTAACGATTTCCTAGATAGTGGCTTGTTGAAGAAGATCTTCTTGAGGTCATGCTTGTCAGACACGGATGCAGAGTAGTTTGTGAAAATTGGCCTGAAATACTGTGTACACAGAATTCGCAGGAAATCTTTCTAATGGTTTACATCTTTGCCTGCCTTTGCGCTTTTCAGAGCGCCATGGTGCATAAGTGTATCTACCGAAGTCTCAACAGCTACATACAAAGGCTTTTTCAGCCTATTTCGTTTGTTTCAGTAAAACCTCTACGAAGTTCTTCAGAGCACACAGCACCTTCACTAGCTTCTCCGATGGATAGTATAGTCCTGCCCTGTCCTGGTGCCTGATGATGGAATCACTGTGAGCCATAGAAGCCTGCTTAATAACCAGTAGGAAGCAGTCACTGCAGTTGACATGTTCCTTCACCACCCGTGCCAAATATCCACCTTCTACTACGTGACGCCACACGCATACCATGTGGCGTCACGGTGTGCGTGCCGGGAGCCGCAGACAGCCTCGTGCTATTGAGCTATGCCGGCTATGGCTAAGCGCTCTAGAGCTCTGAGAATCGAACGACAACCAAAAGAAGTTACTCGTGTCACAAAAACATTACGTGATCACATGACCTATTTAAACACATAAGGTCACGTTACCGAGTAACCTAACATGGAAAACTTACGTTATCACATAGCTTAATGTGATAACGTAGCTTACACTAGCTACAATGAACTGTAGAAGCAGACAGCGGACAAGCATCGTCTGCTTTTCTGTATGGGGTTTTGGCTCCCCTAGTAGCAAATATGTGAAGTAGGCGCGACGACGACAAAGAAACCATTGGGCAGGCATTTTCAGTATAAAGGAGGCTATGGTGAGACCCATCAATCGAAATCTGAAATTTTGTCTTTGTATAAACATTGCCAAATAAAATTAAGGGTGCGAGAGAAGTGATCTCTCATACGTTTCGTTGAAGTCGAATGCAAGGTACGACTGCATGAACCTCCATGAAAGATCTCCATGCAAACTGATGCGATTTAAAATCAACAACCCTAAACTTGGGTGATTCCCATTGAAAGTGCCTAGGGAATCACTTGGGTGATTCCCTAGGCACTCTCAAGCTGCCTGTGACAGATTATTTCACAGGGGTCTTTGTGTTTAAAATAAATAAAATTAATTAATTAAATTTTGTATAAAAATGTTAACACCCTTTAATGACGGCAGATATGTGACCGAGCATAGTGTACAGTTTCTCTAAATTTATAAATAAACAAATCAAGCAAACGTTTCTATTGCAAAAACGATTTAAGACCGTCTAACGGATTTAGGTGTAATGTCGTGAACAAACAGATCGCCCAATGTGGTCGTTACCAGTATCCCGAGCATGAAATAAAATGTTAGTTAAACGTTCGTCGCATGTATATCTTATATGTCCTATATAATCAAAAACAACTATTTTAAATTTGTTATGAAGGGATGGCCGGAGGCTTTCAGGAAACACACATAGCTTCATATGCTGAGTAGTATTTTGGTCACATTCCTTAAGATACTAAATGCGCGGTTATACATATACATTGCACTATACTTTATTCGAATATTCCGCCACTATCACTGTGCAAACTTCAGTTGTCATAAATAATTGGGGTCAATATGCGCCAGGTCTGACGCTGATTCCTGCGTCTCCTCCCTCCTCACGCGTATCCGGTACGCCGACGGTGAAAATAGTCAAAATCGGTTACAAAAGTAACTGCACATGTCGTCGCGCACATAATGATGACATGCAATTAAGTTGTAAATGTAAACATCAAGTGTCAATTTACAATAAGGCGAGAAACGCGGTGAAGCGCGATGAAAAACGCGAATGCAACGCCTTCGCCAAGTCCCGGAGGGGAGAGTGGAGCGACAAGTTGAAGCCACCTTATGGCGGCCGCGTCACGTGATTCCAAGATGGCAGCGCCCATGCGACGGAGGCTGAAAAGGTCTATACTCATCGGCGTTAATAATTCCTACACTTTTAAAGCATTCATTCAAGGATAATCGTGGCTACACTGACATAGTTCGCGCGCATCTTTTTATAGTCTATCTGGTGTTTTCTCGTCGCGCAAGTCAGGGGCACGAGCTGGGGTGAGAACTTGGTTGGGTACCTGCGTTGTACGCACTCTCCAGAAGCGACTCGGTACCATTTCTTCTTCACTCCATCAAGAAGCAACAAAGATACGTTGCTAGCTCCTTCTCTTAAAAAAAACAACTGAGCTGTTACTTCGTTACCGAAAAGGTAACCAAATACAAGCAAGAGATTACTCGTAACGTGCCATATACAAGCCTGGCGGTAGGGGACAGCACTGGGGAACAGCAATACGGCGTACCAGCAACACTCACCCGAACTGCCGGAAACATCTCGCTCAATTCGAAGGGGCGTTCGTCCAGCCAGTGCCCTGCCTCCAGCGATCGATATACCTGAATCAAGCGAATGGACAACATGGCGGCTACGTTCTTCCTAGTGGGCAGCAGTTTGCGTCCTCTAGCCATTCCCTCCCCTATCGGGCTGCTTCACACACTTACCACTATTTACGACCGTGTGCCTAAAAATCTCTCGCGATAGAACACACTAATGCCATTTATTGGGTAGCCGTGGAAGCAGTTTTTGTATATTTCCTATTTCTTTTTTTATTTTGCGCATCATTCTTTTTTTTTTGCGGTTCGATTTGACAATTTTATAAACAATCATTCCCCGTACATGTACATTTGATCTCGCAGATAAACCTCCTCTCCAGTGAAATGCAGTTCCGGGGTTACCTTAAAGATGGCGGCAGCGTGTTCTCTGGTCATAGGAGGTCGGTCCTAAACAAACGCAGGTGTACCAACGGGCCTTTGGTCTCGCCTGAAATTTCGCGTCACGAGCAGGAAGCGGTGTTGTCCAAACGGTCAGATTAAACGCCGTTACCATCCCCCAGACGCTACCACGAATCAAAATGCGACAATGCACGCGTGGTTCTGAAAACAGTACACTGCCTGTTTTTGCGAGAACAAAATGGCCCCTGCAGTCAATAATAAATAAAACATCCTCATTAAAATCCTCTCAGAAATCGTCTTCAAGCCGGCTTTGGCATCTCGTTGTCACAACTGGCATTATCTCGTTACCTTCGGGCGGTGGATATTTGCATGGGCTAAGGCTTATGAGAAGCAGCAAAGGGTATTTGGGTAACGTGCCGACTCGTCCACGAGCGAGGTGCGTCGCTTCCCATCGATTACGATCAAGTTTCAAAATCTGCGACGTTCCCGAGAACTTTTGCGAGCGGCGAAATGGCCCACGGTTCTATGGCAACTGCGCCGTCTCTCGAAACAAAATGCCCTGCCAGACGCGGGCGGTCTACGGTTCTGATCCTCATCGAGGCACGGTCGGAAACTGGCGAAGGGCAGAGAGTGTAGACCGTTCCATTAGGGTCATAGCAGAGAGGGTAATAGAGAGAAAAAAATGCCCTCCCCCTCTCACCCCGCATGTCGTCTGCTCCGCCGAGTGGGCAGTGCCTGGCATCCGGCTGGCGTGCAAACTCTGTTTAAAATTGCGTCATTTGGGAAATTTCAAGCGCAGATGCGCAGATTTTGGTATGCCAGTTGTCGTGTAATACTATGCTAGATAAAAAGACCAACAGGGTCCAATTGCGCCGTTACCTGCGTGCAAATAAAACAAAAATAGGGAAAACTGTGTCAGATTGGCCGGTCTCTCCGGCGAAAAGTAAATCCGGTTGCTGTACCTTTTTTTACTATACAAAGTTCGTACTGGTGTAGGCCTTTAGCGAACATGAGTGGAAGTCTGAAATAATAAATAAAAACGTGCTCTCCTGCCGCAATACACGCAGTAGTTGAGGGTAGTACTGCCGGCTGACTCAACTGTTATTTAAGTAACGGAAAAAATATATGCTAGTTGATCATTTACCGAAATAGAACAACAAAGAGCTATAGGCTGATTTTGGAGTAAACATAACTATTCTAAGAACGAGCACCACTTCACAACTGCAGCCAGGAGCGAGGGTTCGATGTTCCGTACAGCCCGCCGGTACAGCCCAAAGATGGAGAATGGCAACCTCCCGGTTTGTCGTCTGCTAGCGAAGTCGGGCGCGTGCCCTCTCTCTCTCTCTCTCTCGTTTTACCCCGCCGAACCCGCTGAATTTCTCGGATGTATGGAGAGGGCGCTGCTGTCGAACAAAATGGTGCCGCCCAGAGAGCGCTAAATGGAATGGTCTATAGTCCGTTGCAACCGAAGAACGAAGGGCGAGGGTAAGACGGGCCGGGGAGGAGGAAGCAGATGGAACGCTGGAGAAGAGAGGGGAAAACCTCCTTCTCTTTTTAGAGAAGGAGGTTTACCCTTACCCTTGCCCTTCGTTCTTAGGTTGCAACGGACACGAGGCAGCATTGGCATTTGGTCGGGACTGATGTTCGATAGACCCTCTTCGAAAGTTTGTCGAACGACATCAGCGGCCGCCATTTGTCGGGCTCGTAGCTCGGGATCGGATCAGAGTCCTTGCCAAACGCCCAATAAACGCTCAAAGCGCGTGCCCGAGCAATGGCAGACACTCAATGATGCACACTTTTGAAAAAGGCCTGCCGGCGAGGATGCAAGTTTCGGCCAAACCGACATGGCACTCACACGATGCTCATCCATTGAGGGCATGCATTACTGAAAACTGCTAGGAACCCGCCATTAAGCGTTAAAAACTGTTTTGAGGGGGCGTCCCTCAAAGGGACGAGGGCGTGCGGACGGCTCACCCAGTCCGTGGACAGCACCCAGCAGCCCCTGGCCATGGCCGAGAGCAGGTTGAGGGTGCGCACGGCCCCTCCCACCACCAGGTGCGTCGTGCCAGGGGTCACCTCCGCCTCCACTCGGAAGCCGCCCAGCGCCAGCACCACGCTGCACAGCACTTCCCGGTCCCTGCACGAGAGTCACCCTACGTCGCTTCTCTGTCACGGCGGCGCGTGGGTCACGCTCCGTTTCTCACAATAGTACTCGTAACACCCGTTATTAACAACTTGGAAACAAATGGGACCGGTGCTACGGTCTAGAGGAGCCGAATATGGAGGAGCCTTCCTTTTTCTTCGCAGCCAACTCCTCGCTGGCAGAGAAGCATTCACATGCGCCAAAACGGTTCGAAGTGCTTGCGAGGAAGTGGACGAGCTGGATGCTTCTTCACTCTCAAAACATTGCGCGTGCTAACTTGCTACAGTGTCCCTGCGTTTTTTATAATGTCATGTTTTCCAACGGCTTTTGAGCTGCCAGGGGAGCCGGGAGAAGCCCGACTGTGCATGTCGTCGTGTCCGTTGCACCTCCTCCGAGAGCGACGGCCACTTCCTGCCACATACTCGGAGGACCAAAATTGTGGACCGTTGCAATACTCTGCTCCGCGAGTGGAGCATATACAGCAACTTTACTACGACGAGCCTCCCCAACTCGTACGTTCACGGCGCACACCTGAGCTGTCTAAGTTAGGGGGGTGTCCGAAACGGAATCGTTCGTACGGTGAGTTCAATGTTTTCTGAACATGCCAGCACGCGGTTACGACGTCACCCTGCAGCAATAGCGCCGCCGTAGGTACGGAGCATGTGCGGACTATTCCCCTCTTACGACTCTGTTCACGCTTGGTACGGGCAAATGCAGGCTCGTTTGTAAACGACACATTGGCCTATGCATACGGGAACACACCGGAGTGTAACGACGGAGCCAGTTTGATCAAAATCTAAGAGAGCACCCCTCACGGAAGCTGTGTCAATGCCCCTATGGGAGCTGTCTCGATGCCCTCAGCAGTTCTAGGGTGATAAGACGCTCGGGAATTGCCACACTCTGGACCTGTCGGCGACTGCGGCGCAGGAAAACTTTTATCCTTTTAGTCTTCTTAATTTATAGGGGTGGCAACTAGACAATTGCGTGCCAGTGCCATGCCCGTGGGCATACTCACTGAGCCTTCCCGACGGGATATACACGGATGTCTTTAGTCGTTGATGGGGGCACGCTCCTTTCCTCCACTTTGGCAGAGCAAACGCTGGAGAAGGTCACCTCCTCTTCAGGATTTTCTCCGCTAAAGTGGCCAGGAGGAGCTTTCCACAATCTTTTCACCTGTCACCAACTTGAGCTCCGGACGCTTCACTAAAATTTTGGATGAGTTCCCTTCGTCGTCGCGACGAGGTACAGACTGGCAAGCTCACTCTGGCGGAACGCTGGTCATGACGACGGAAGGCCCGTGGTCCTTTCCTTCTTGGGACAGTTTGCAGTCTTGTGTTCCTATCGCCGTTGCCCCGGGCCCCTTTCGCAATTTAGGAACCTAAAAGAGAGAATGGTGGATTAGAGATTAAGTGGGGCTTCTCGCGACGGGAGCACTATCTGGCTGGACTGTGGAAACTGGAAGCACCGAGAGCCAGGCATCAACACGTTACTGAAGTAGAGTAACTGAATACCATTGCCCCCTCGGAAGGTAACTAAGCACGTCACTCGTTACTGCGATTCAAAAGGAATGCATTACCTGAGCTTGAAATTATTGTATTAATTTCTCATCGCTCCGAAAGTGTCATTTTCATGAGCTGCAGTCGTTTCAAAAATTTGTCATTGTTAATAATTCCTTGTTTTTTAACGCATTCATTCGGGGATACTGACACACAAAGGCGCATTTAGGCCGCCTTCGGGATATGCCCAAAAGACGGGTCGTTTCTATTTTTTTATGTTGCACAGTTTTCAACAGCGAGCCTCACCTCAACGATTCCAGAAGAAAGCCGCCCTTTCCCGGACTTCTTGCTTTCGTCGACGAAGTCACCATCGTCCCGCTCGAGCGGCCGTATGTCCAAAACAACGTGGTTCTCGTCATCTCCTGCCCGAAAGAAGCGCAACCTTAGAGAAAACCATTAAATTCGAGCAGACCTCATTTCGTAAATAGACTCTGCTCACAATGTAAAAAAATTTGACATCCGTTCGGAATGATACGCAACTGAACCCGTAGTAGAATATCATACAATGGGTAAGATCAGGTAGTTTGGTCATCCGCTATGCTAGTTTACGATGGCATAGCGTGTCGTAAGTGTGTGTCGTCTCAGCCCTAAGCCAACAGGGGTGCGAAAGCTATGTGCTCGTCGGACCAGTCAAACGTTCATCTGTCTCCGCGAGATCGCTCTTTAGCCCGAACCCACACGCAGAGAGCGGAGTCGGGTCACGAGAGGGAGGCAGTCGACTGGTCTGGCAAGCACGTAGCTCTTGCTGCACCGTCAACTTGGGGACGAACGGAGTGCGACAAATACGACGAGTGTTTTTCGGCGTTCTCCAGCCTTCTGGTTGCGGCGGTAGAAAATAGTTTGCAGACTCGTCAACGAGGAACGACACGCAAGAAACCGAGCTACTTTTGGCGCAAAAATTGAGATAGAAACCATTTCAACGCGCAGTCTTCGAACGACTCGCTCATTTGTAACCAGTTGCGCTACCACCTCTCCCCAACTACCGCATTTCGAGCACTAGAGGCGAACATGCCGCCCCTTACTTTTGTCGCGGATAAAGAGAAGGATGTAACCGAGAAACCCGCCACTCGGAAAATGGTTGCGTCCCGTCGGTGGTAAGCCCGTCCAAGTTAACCTCTTACCTTGGTATGCGACGTGCTTGGAAGGAGCGCAACGCCTCGTCCGTGGCGATGCTTTGGTCTGCACCACCTGTTGCGAGAGGCCAAGAAACGAAACGGCACCTCATATTACAAAAGCTGTTCGAGCAGTTAAAAGGTTACCTCGAGACGGAAGTCACGGTCGAATCTATCAATACAAACTTGAGGATAACTCAAACTAACATGCAGGTCCCATCCTATGTGTCTCTGTGGGAGGAAACTCCCGTTAATTCAAACTTTGTTTTATTTAAACAAATTTTTGGTCCCCCTCGAGTTTGATTTAACGAGGTCTGAGTGTATCTTGATCCTACAATAAGGTTGGTATACGCAGAATGTGTTTCTGAATCACTCTTTCAGGTTTCTGAAAAACTTTTGTATTTGGTTTTGTTTTATACAAATAAAAACAGAGAGGGATATAAGAGCATAGGGGGACTTCGAAGCTTCGATTCTAACGATTAGTGGGCAGATGCAAAGCTAGCAGCCTTTATGTCCACTCACTGCTCAAATGAATACAAATGGCAGCTTCCGGCGTTCTGCGTCTGGCCCTTTGGCACAGCGGCACAAAATTTGACATCGTTGCGACGTCGTCGTCATTTTCGCGCGTCTTCCCGGGCGCAATTTTGAGGATTTTCGCTCCCGCTCTCAGTTTCACTCCCGCACCTGACCCGTACTCTGTCTAAGATGAGCTTCCTCGGTGTGCAGTAATTCAATCTCGTTCTTCGGATCTGCTACAAACTTTCCGTGGTCTAGTCGCACGGCGCGCAAGTCGGTCTGCTCGGACGTTTGCGCGCACGTGTTGGCTATGGTCCCCGTCAAAGCGAGTACAACAGGTATCCAGAACACGCTCGTTACTTTTCGACGCGTGCTCCGGCTCGCGCCCGGTTGCCACCTTCTTGGGACGGCCTCGTTCGGAAAGTCAGCGATATTCCACCTTGGAAAACACAGCGAGTTGAATCCGACTGGTCTCTTGCGAAGTTCAACAAGCACAGCATTTCCCATGCTGTAATTAAGCAAGAGTTTGGTGAACTGCAAAATAAGTATGAAGGTTATCTTCATGTTTATACAGATGGTGCCAAGACTTCATCTTTCGTCGGTTGTGCTGTATATTCTGAAAGCTTCTACAAGGTTTAACGACTTGATTAAATTGCCAGCATTTTTACTGTGGAGCTCTATGCTGTATCAATGGCGATTGCATACATTATCAATAGGCAAATACTGAGGGTGGTGCTGTTTGTTGACTCTCAAAGTGTGATTCTTGCAGTTTGCTCTCTTAAAGATGCTAAAAATATGCTTGTACAACAAATTCGATATAAACTTAACTCTGCTTTGCATGGGGGTCAAAATATAAAATTTTGTTGGGTACCCAGTCACATTGGCATACTGGGCAATGAAGAAGCCGACAAGCTTGCAGGATCTCCGGGTAACCTTCCACAATCGCTGTCCTGTTTACCCTATCAAGATATTAAGCCCTTGGTGAAGTCCTCGATTCTTCATTCTTGGCAATTGGAATGGGACATGGAGTGCGATAACAAGCGCCATGTTACCAAACCTGCATTGGGAGTTTGGTAAAGCTCTTCTTGCAAGAGCCGACTTCATGAAACGTTGTGCCGTCTGAGAATTGGACACTCTGTTATAACTCATAGGTATCTGCTTTCGGGAGAAGATCGACCAGTGTGTGATCAGTGTGGCGACAGCAGGGTGGACACTTGCGGCCGAACGAACAAGCAGATAGTCGTCCCCAACCAAGCCCCAAAAAAGCGGCGTTCAAAACAAGCGGAAGTTCAATAATTGTACACATTCTTGAAAATAGTTTATTAATAATAAAATGAGAAAGAGAACTCGCTCAAATACGAAGGCGAATACTCAGCGTGCCATGCCACTATCCACTGAGTGGATAGTGGCATGGCACGCTGAGTAACATGCCAGCTTGAGCTTCAGTTCTGGTATCGTTCTTGGAGGCGACGGCTTGGTGAAGCCCATGGTAGTCAAACGTCCACTGGAAAGTGGCCAAGAGTTCCTCACGTGTTTTTCGGTTGCCATGTGCTGAACGAGGTCGACATGATGAGCGCGGATCTCGCACTTGCAGTAGTTGCACGCTGCTTTTTTATCGTCTCCGGTGACTGGTCGTAGCCAGTCCTTAAACTGCGTTTTCTTTTCCCACTCTTTACAATATCTTTTGCCATACTTCGACCACTTCGAAGCCATTTTGCACAAAATACAATGGCAACTAGACACGACGACCGCAACCAGAGCCGTATATGTAGAGAGTTTGGCCATTCGTTGGGAAGTATAGGAGACAAATGAGGAGGCGCCATTGGCCGAAAGTGGGCTGGGCGTGTTCCAGGGCGTCTTCAGAAATTCGAATGTGACCAACCAGAAGCCGGAAATAATACCCTGGCGGTGGTCACGAGAAACAAACCTGATAACTGCATTGGAGTAACTCTCGATGACTGAAAATATGGTACACGTGATTTTTCAACCACGCTCATCCAAAATGATGGTAGAAGAGTGCGACTAGCGGAACGATCGACATAATCCGTACGCCAAGCGCCGAGGGCCGGGAATCTGCCGTCCGAGCGGTCATACTCTGTCCGAGCAAAACAGAGTTGAGCGGCGCATTCGTTTCTTACATCTTTCTGCATGATCATGATCAAAACAACACGTGAACCCTATTTTCAACCACGAAGAGTTACTACACTTCACTCTTACGCGCTTATTAAAACCATTTACGAACATAGGCCTTTGATCAGAACTGTTTCCCGCTACCACCGCTAGGGGATTCTTTGCGGCTTCTGGTTGGTCAAGAGAGCATGCCAAGCCCTCTTTCCGAGTCTGCCGCACGCCCTGGCTCTGCCCGCGCCTCCCATTGACCAAACTCTCTACATAAACGGCTCTGACCGCAACTATAGAGGCTAGAAAGGTTTTTCTAGTGTCCGGAGCGGCGGTGAAAAGGCGTAATGATTCCCGATCCTGTGGGCAGGGGGCGCTGCCGCTCGCTGGCGCGCTGGGTTTGGCCGGGTGAGCGCTGAACTGGGACGCGTTTACGCGCGATCGTGCGGCTGTTTTGCATTGCCGTTATCCACCCGAATGAGGGTCAAACGCGTCAAACGGCAGAGCTCGCTGCGACAGAGGAGTGCGTGAATGTTGCTTACTGTATCCGCGGTTGTGGCTTTTCTGACCGCCGAAAATAAGTCGCGGAGAGTGGAGGTCGAGTTTTGAATTAACCTACACTGAGAAGTCAGTCGCCTGCAGTCTAACAATGCACTATCCTCGAATTTCGAAAGCGCCTACAGTGAAACAATGTGTGCAAGCTATCAGACTCAAACTAAAACTGGGCAAATGGCTATGACATCACACATATGCAAACCGCGTACCTCGGAGCGATTTCCCTTTAGCGACGAAGCACCTAGGAGCGCTGGTGCAGTGTGCTACGGCATTGTAGCAACAAGAACATTAAAAATTACGCCAGAAGTAAGCATGTACAATATCTTTATCAACACAAGTTTTGCCAGAAATAAACTGAAACACTCCGCTGTGGAACTAAACTGCAACACTCAACAGAGAACAAGACGCATCTCTTTCACTGGCACCGCCTCATCTTAAGCAGCTTTTGCTTCTCGCGGTGCGAGCTTCGTGATTTATTGCAAGCTTTTGCGAGGAAGTGTAGCCTTGTAAGGGCATAAAACTTTACAACATTTGCCGTCACCTCGCGGCCGTGGTCTGGGCAGCCGACCACTTCAAGGTCATATCCTTGAATGAAGCTGAGGAAACAGGTCATGCTCTCAGCATGTAGCTTGTTCCGGCTAAAGAAAACAGTAAACGTATTCTCAAGCTTAGTAACTAGGAGTTCAAGTGGCTTGGACGGGTAAAGCAAGCCACCGTGGTCGAACTCTTTGGTTAACGAAGCGTTGTCGTCTGATGTGGCCTGAACAGGAAGAATGCAGAGTGAAGATGCACACTCAGGGCATGAAATTCTCTTCAGCGACTTCCGCACAACGTACCCAGCTATATAATAGATGAGTCGGCTGTCGCTCTTTTTCTCTGCGTAGTCCTTGTGGTCAAGCAAGGAGCTGTGTTTTTCGATGGCAACTGCAGCATCCGCCAAGTTTCCATCGTCCAACAACCTGTCCACCAGTGCGGTTATTGGAACAGTTTTTTTTTCACATGCGTCAGATGGCTCTAAGAGTGCAGTGATCAGCTCAGGCTGAGAATTTCCACCTCTGGGTGGCCTAGCTAAGCTATAGAAGCTAAGGTTGTTTATGATGGTCAAAAACTGCTCAGGAGTGGGATGATCATTGCACCCAAAAGATTGGCGCACAATGCCAAAAACGTTCTCCACCTTGTCCTGACTGAGGTTAGCAGTGAGCAAGTACTTAAAGCTTAGCGTGGAAGTCAGATAATCTAGAAGACACAGCGTACTCTTCAGTGTCACACGGAGTCCAAGGGCAGTCCCTGGACTTAGAAAACCGCCACCATTTTTCGCTGCATGCTCCTCCCATTCACTCAAAAAAATTATAAACTCTTCCAAGTACTCTGTGCTTTTTGACTTGGGTCGAAGACCTTTGGCTGGTGTTCGTGACGACATGACAAAAATTAACCTTTCCATAAGCCGCACGAAGTGCTCTGTCGGTTCAAGTGAGCGAAACTTTGGCTGAAGGTCACTCTTGTAAAAGAAAAGTCCTTTGAGGACCTCCTCGCTGAAAAGCTGAAATGCTAGGTTAACACGCATTTTTTCAAAAGCATTGGGAGCTACATGAGCCTGAGTAATACGTGGCATGACCTTCAGTGCAACCGTCTTCCTATCATTCTCCCAAGCCTCCCGGATAGGACGTACATGAACATGACCTTGTGGTATCTGCAATCCCTTTGAAACAAAGGCATTCCGTACACATTTTACAAGGTGAGGAAAGTCGGAAATCATGTAAAGGTGCCTTGCTGCATCAACGGGGTGGAGGGTCTTGCATGTGATCTCCACGGATGATGCTGCAACAAGCAAGATGTGATGTAAACGAATGCAGGCAAGCAAAACATGAATGGTTTTATTTAGATGCATGGATCAAGCAAACTTACCCTTCATGCCAAGCAGCTTCCAGAGTGCTCTGTTCCACGGTGCACCGTCGCCCGTCCAATAATCAACGCGAAGACCAGATTTCTCTGCCAGGATCGTAGCTTCGAGTAGTAACTTCGACAGTAGGGGTGCCTTCACGTTTCCTCTAGAAGAAAATACGCCAAGTATTTGGGTCCATCGTCCTGAAAAAAAGCAATTATTGCAAGATTAAGGACACAAGCACGCTTTGTTTTTGTTTAGGTTCAAAAAAGTATATCAAGGCTGAATCATTGTTGTTACTTTTAAGTGACATATGACATTGATGTTGCATAGTTAACAAATGCTACCCACCTTGAAAAGGCTGGAACATTATAACAAGTCCGTGGTCGCTCAGAGAAGTCTTGTTGTCTTGTTCCGTGAAGGTACCGAGATCTACGAAACCAGTCATTTCTCCTGACGCTTTTACTCCAATATTCTCAGAAAGCTTCAGTTCATCAAAAACAAGTCCGCCATGGACACTGAACTCATCCATGTCCTTTGTTTTTTGGTCGAGGGCTGAAAACACCTTCGGGTTGAAACCAAATGCACCTTTGAATCCTTGCATGTGCTTGTCAAGGCATGATTTACTGGGCAGTGCCATTATCTGATGTCGTCTAATATGCTCATACAGCTGTGGGCTCTTCATGCGCATCAAGACACATTCCAGAACCCACATCTTGTCGTAAGTCATGCCACGGCTTGACTTTCTGGATGCAGCCTCAAAGCAGGTTCTTACAGCTGTTCGTTGTTTTGGCGGCAGCCCACTGATTTTCTGCTCGAAAGCCGTGCTGGCAATGGATTCGTTCAAAAGCCGCAGTTTTTCCACATTTTCTTGAACTTTTGCAAGCTTTCTCTTTGTGCGTAACAGCTAGACAGACTTCCTTGCAGCTCGCTGCCTGAACTTTGGTTTGGGCTGTTGCTTCTGCCGGCGCATCTGGTTTGCTATCAGCTTCCTCGTGCACTTACAACGCAAGCACTGCTTTCCTTCAGCTGTTGTGACGCAGCACGTGTGCGCATAGTACGCTGTACCAAACTTCGTGCACTGGCCGGACTTCAGTGGCTCGACATCACATCCAGGGCAGAGCAACAGGGCGTCAACCTTCTTTAAAGCCGCGAGGGCGTCACTTTCGTTGGCCACAAGAAATTCATCAACCTTGATGTTGCGGCAGTATATGCGGCACAGTGATGTTTCCGCTCGTTCTGCTGTCACCGGTTCAGAACACTCAGTGAACGTGACGTGTTTGACAACAAGCACGTCCCCGGTTTCTAATCGAACGTGCCATCCGAAACAAAGCGCCCCAGGGTCATTTGTCAGCACAATCTTTGTACAAAAAACTGACGGCGGTGTGACATCGCTGAACGGGTGCGGCGAGGGCTCCGGGGCTTTGGGCAGGTCGATCCTTTCGGCAAGTTCCAAGTCAGGCGTGCTTTCACCTAATGGAATGCAGGAGGATGCGCGGGGCTGTAGGCAGACACAAATACGCTACCGAAATAAAGCAACGAAACACGCCACTCGTTGCAGCAATTCATAAAGGAATACGTCACCTCGACTCAAAAGTAATGCGCCATTTTCTCGTTACTCGGAACGTGTCGTCTTTGCGAAGCAGTAGCCGCTTCCTATAGACCTTTTCATCTCAGTAGTTACCCGACCGGCGGACAGAGGGCGCTGACGCACTCGGCGCCATTGGGTGGCTTCAATTTGGTTGGTTTCGGTTTCAGCGCGCTCTCGGCTGTGTTGGTGTGTTATGTCATTCTCGCCTAATTTCGTCCTACAAATGTGCCCGTTATAGCGCACAACTAATAAAACTGTGGTACTGAGCCAATTCGAGAACCACCAAGTATTATGAACGCTTTACGATGCGATGCGTCTGGTCATGTTCGTCGTTAATTTGGTCAGGTTTGGCGGCGAAACGACTATGATGCACAAGGAGGATTCCCATCGTCTACGGCCTGACCCACTGACCCTAGTTTCCAAAAAAATAAACTAATGAAGAGACCAACAAGTAGATATATAGTAAAAATGCTGGTCCACAACCTGATTAAAAACCTAGATTGCGAAAGACACACGAAGTCGCAAGTTCACTGACTGATTTTCGCGGACACCAAATTTCTGTGAACTTTAGAAACTCGAAACGTCTCCTATAATGCGCAGATATTCTAAGAAAAAAGTGATATTGTCTCGCGCTGTTTTCTTTAAAAAAAAATTAAGTACTCGAGATATATTTTGATAGTCCGCGTCCTAGGTCGGGTGGGAAATTCTTTTAGCTATTGACCTTGCTAAAGTACTTACTAACAGCATTTCACAATGTTGGCGTTAGAAAATGAACTATTTGTTTTACTGACATTTGAATACGACGTGCTTGGCACATGAGACAAGTGAGACCATAGCCTCCTTTATACTGATAATGCCTGCCCAATGGTTGGCTTCCCCATGCTTCGTCATCGTTGCGCCTGCTTCCCATATTTGCCACTAGAGGCGCCAAAACCCCATACAAAAATGCAGACGACGCTTCTCCGCTGCCCGCTGCTACAATCCACTGTGACGCCATTTGTGAATCGAATACATTTGTAACCCGTCTACATAGCTAGCGCAGGGCACCGTCAGTATAGTTTTCAAATATAAAAAAGTCTTAACCTTTCTTTTAGCTTTCACTTCTTGGTTTTGTTTCTATGCTGAAATGTTACCAGACCTCTGGTGCCTGTCACAGCGACAACAGTAATAGTCAATCCAAATTAAAAAGGAGACAGAGAGGCTGGCGGATGTTCACGATGTTGCAACAGCAGCCACTTGGCGTTTTTATTGCTTCTGGAGCAGAGCGGGAAAACATATGGCCCGCGGACCACATGCGGCAGTCAAGGGATTTTTCTCAGGACCGCGAACGAGCCTTCGCTGACCGGAAACCTGTGCACCCGTCGGCAACGCTCTGACCAAAGATCTTAAAATACATTTTTATTTTTTTTTAAATTTTTTTTAAGCTCACAGTTTCTTTTTTTATGTTTAGACCGGTTTCTCCTGGTCTGCACTGTTTTTCACGAATGCAGTTCTAGAGCTTTAACGATTTCCTAGATAGTGGCTTGTTGAAGAAGATCTTCTTGAGGTCATGCTTGTCAGACACGGATGCAGAGTAGTTTGTGAAAATTGGCCTGAAATACTGTGTACACAGAATTCGCAGGAAATCTTTCTAATGGTTTACATCTTTGCCTGCCTTTGCGCTTTTCAGAGCGCCATGGTGCATAAGTGTATCTACCGAAGTCTCAACAGCTACATACAAAGGCTTTTTCAGCCTATTTCGTTTGTTTCAGTAAAACCTCTACGAAGTTCTTCAGAGCACACAGCACCTTCACTAGCTTCTCCGATGGATAGTATAGTCCTGCCCTGTCCTGGTGCCTGAGATGGAATC
>JABSTQ010003360.1:0-36963 GCA_013358835.2 Ixodes persulcatus
TACGCGTCGTCAACTTCGCGTAAAAACCACTCCTCAATAAACCTTAAAGAAAATGTAAAAAAAAACCAAAAAAACCTCTTCTACGAGCTCTAGTTATTGACTCTGTGAGTAATGACGTCACGACATAGCGCTGCCCTCCAAACAAACAAACCGCTTGCTAGGGCCCTTGTTATGGGCAAATGCATGAGGTGCTCGACGTGAGGTTAGAAATCGTCCGATAAAAAAAAAGTAAAGCATTTTTTTTTGCAAGCATTGTGTCTTCTCGATATCTAATCATGAATAGTTCTTCTATCGTCTGAGCGCAATAAAGCGACGATAAAAGCCAGAAGTAAAGTATCACAACCGGTTCTGCCTTGTTAGCATGCAGACGCCACGATGGCTTCGCGGGTTCAGTGGTTCTTTCAGAGGGAGTACGCGACTGCGTTAAATGAAGTTGGCGACGAGCGACGAAACTTCAGTTATCGGAGTCAACTTTCTGTGGGATTCGGGAAGCGCAGAGTGCCCGTGCACAGCTTTGATCGACGCCCGAGGTACGCGAGCGCGCGGACGCCTGCCCGTAGAGCTCGCGCTTCCGCAATAATTGAGATGGTGAAAACACCGTGAAGCCGAATCACGCACGACGGCGACACGAAGTCTATCAGCGTCGAAGTGTAGGCCAGCGCAGGTTTCGAGGAGTTCTGACGGCATAGAGGTTGCTTCCTTGCAAATTTGCGTGATCAATCGAGCTGTCTGTCACGGATATACCCCGATGTTATCATCCAGCTCTTTCGCTATTTGGAGTTTTTTTTCTCAGTGTTATGATAATGATGGTAATGATGATTATGATGATGAGGATGAAGAAAGAGGTATCCGAACCACACACGCATATTTCGAGCCTGAAAAATGAAGCTTTGGTTTCGAACCGTTCATGTTAGAGTCAAAATAGTTGCGCCTTCATTACAATGCACGTCAACTGCTAAATGAAAAAGAGGGCCCGACGCTGCTTTGATATCATGTCCTAAACAGATGCTTCTCTCGTTGCATTTTTAGCAGATCGTTCAGACAGTATCCCGTATCGCACGTAAGCACAATTTGTATTTATCAACCTCATAAGTTTTTTTAGACCTGTAATGCTCCCAATAAATACATGATCAAAATCATATAATTATGCAAACGACTCAGACTGTTCAAGACGGCATACCTCAGTCATTCCGTACGCGTTCGTCGACTGCAGCAGGCATCTCGAGACGTCTCGAGGAGCGGAAGTTACCGTCGTAAATATTTCTGAAATACCCGATTCTCGGCAAACCTCTGTCGTGGTGAGTGTTGTTTTTAGACGTTTAAATTTCACATCCGATACTTGAACGATTGTACTTTCTGAACGAAATCATCTCCCATTTATTCGTCCTTAGCAACGCCCATAGCAACGGTTTGTTTGGATTAGTGACGTAACATTTACAGGGTCAATTGTGAAGACAGGCCAATGAAATCCGATTCCCTTCAGATTCAAGTAGGGTCAGAACTTGCAGGTGTTGAAAATATTTCAGGCAGGTGTTTTTTCAAACCCCGCTGGCCCTGACTTTTTTTTAAAAATTATCTGATATTTATCGTGTGCCTATTTGTATTACTGGTCTTTGTCCTCGATCGTTGTGGGAGCGGCCACGTTTTTATGGCACGAATCATTCTAACGCTTTATCTTGCTACAGGCTCTCGATGACCTCCGTCACATCCCTTCAGCTGCATGAAACACAGGAGAGCGAAAATCACGACGCGTCGCGCTGCTGCACGGCGTAACCATAGAAACCACCACTGACGCTATGATATGGCCCACCACGGCACATCGTCATCGATGATCGTCAAGGTTACGCTGCTCAATGACGCAACGAGACGCGTTTTTTTTTTGTCACATGTGTTTCACGTTTTAGTCATAATGGCCTCATGACGGCACGGCAGAACTATTCAACGGTTAGAGAACGCTGCTTTACCATCCCCCATCCAATAAAAAATAAACAAAACATACAAACAAAAATATTGCTCCTCCTTAAAAAAAAAAAAAAAAAAATTAACGCTCCAATCCACGGCGTGAAGGTGGTTGGACAGCGAAGCTGTTGTATCACCTACAACGATTGCCTACTGCAGTATAAGACCCTTTTTATGGCAAACGCCACCAGGTGGTGCTCCAATTTTTGTCGTTCCAGAGAACTTACGGTTTATAAAAAGAATGAACAAAGGCCACCTTAACACCGCTGCCCGAAATGCAGATGAAACGTTTAACCATCAATTCTCCAGGTGAACGACAAAAGAAGGAAGGAGTGCGAGATCTGCTAAAATGTTTCGAGTATTCTTGTAAACCAGCTTGCCTCCTCCAAGATGTAATATTGAACAGCCGAAGGCCCTCGTGAAGTCTCCAACTTTATTGTCAGCGTAGCATTTATGCTTTCTAGCACTGGTGACATAAGCAAGCTCAACAGGCTTGCAAAGACAGTGTGACCGGAAGTCGCTTGGGACGCAAGTGGCAGTTTATGTTTGTAAACAGCAGACTTGTATCGTACGCATTACTAGTAATCAAATTACTTGTAATCGATTACTTTTTGGAGTAATTTTGTAATCAGGTGATTACTTTTATTAGGCAGTAATCACAAGAGTAATGTGATTACTTTTTGAAGTAATAAAAATTACTTCTAACCGTTACTATTTTTCCACAGGACACCCCCCTCCCCCCCCCCACACACACACACTTTTTTTTCTGAAATGACAAAAATAGAATTTGCTTCTTTTTTTGAACGGAAAAGAAAGATTTTTCCGGAGCTGTAGGAAACGAGGTCAACCCCTTTGTATGTACAGTTTCTGTGGAATGTCCGTTTATTTTTTAGCTGAGACTGGGAGTGGGAAGCCCCAGGGAAGCCACAGTGCGTGACAAAGGCCATTCAGAGCGAAGTTTCAGGGAGCAGAATGTAGCTTTGTAAGTCCTTGGTTCAAACTAGCCCCATCACGCACACACACAGAGAAATAAAAAAATATCCTGCTTACGGTACCTACTTCTTTGAGCGACAACTCTTGCTTAAAGGGCCCACCAACAATGTTTTGACTGGTTTGAAGTTGGCGCTGTAACGGAGCTCCATGAAAGCAGGAACACCGAGGGAAAAAGATATTACAGAAATTCGCAATATTTTGTGAGTTATTAGCAAATTAAATATTGCAGAAAACAACTTTAAATAAGCAAAACATTGCGCTTCATGACGTAAAATGAAACAGTTCAGCGATTGGAGCAAAGCGGTTGGCCAATTGGACGCGAGTTTGGTTGATAGCCTGTCGGCCCGGTCGGCCATTAGGCCTCGCTGCAACCATCGTAGCTTTGGAATCGGGTTGCCATCATCGATGAATTTACCGGGCTTATCAGATTTTGAGCACCGAATTCTTAAAAAGGAGTGCGGAGCTGGGCGTCGCGCCGTACAAGGACACACCACGCAAGCGCCGCGACGCGTCTCTGCCTCAGTCCGCTTCGACTGCCGCGGAAGGCTCGTCTCCCGCAACTCCGCCACCAGAGCCACCTCGGCCACCTCGGCGAGTAGGAGGTACTCCGCCGCTGGGAGGCGCGCATGAGCGACGAGGCGCGTTGTTTTCGCCCTTTTTGAACTTTAATTTGCCACTTTATTAGCTCTATAAAAACGACTTGTTAGAGAAATAATGACGGTTAACGTGTGATATACTTTATTCCGCTTCAAAATTTCTGGGACGGCTCTCGCCAATCACGAAACCCAGTGAATGTGACGTATAGTGAAAGGGAGCGCCGTTATTCGCGCGCATTCGGCACCTCGCGGCGCCACCGTCGGAGGAGGTGTTTCCGAGTTGTCAAATTAAAATATGATGCGCTAATATTTTTAAACTCTTTCGTTGTCCACTGGGTTTCCAGGACCACTAGCGTGAAGAAACCGCAAAAAAAAATTAGACGCTCAAATACTGTTAGAGGGCCCCTTTAAGCTTAACTAGATCTAGAACCCCCTCCGCTCCCCCCCCCCCCCCTCCCCCGCCCCCCCCCCCCTCCCCAAACTGGCGGACGCCTAAATCATTAAACTTCTTCAAACGAATTCTATGCTTGTGTCCGCATTGTGAAGGTGCAACGACCACAAAGAGGGGACCCGTTTTTTCTTCAATACTTGTGAAAATGTGAAATATAGGTTGGAAGTAATTCATTGTTCTGAGCGCTAAAGATGTAAGTCTTCACACAATAAAGTAATCGGAAAAGTAACGGTTACTTCTGAAAGTAATGTCCAATTACTTTTGCTGTCGAGTAATCAAGTAATCTAATCGAGTACTTTTTAGCCAAGAGTAATAGTAATTGTAATCGATTACTTTTTTTAGTAACGTGTACAAGACTGGTAAACAGCAAAAAGGTCTATACCAAATGATTGACGAAAGAAAAGTAAATGCACTGTACCAAAAACATTTTTATATATGAAAGACTTCATACGTTGCCGTTGGCGCGGCTGCTTATGCAACCCCTATCTTTACCGCAAGATGCATGCGGGAAGCGCTACGTAGTTTGCATTCCCAGGGGGGTGCGATCAATCCACACTTCGTAGGCTGTGTTCCAAATCTTACCCAAATGAATCCGAGTTACTCCGGCAGGTCGTGTCACGTGACAACACAAATAGAAAAGCGCAGGACGCGGGTAGGTTTTGGAATGGCAACAAAACCCTTACCTTGAAGTAAGGTCGAGTAAGTTTTAGAACACGGCGGCACCTTATGCAACCGTAATCTCTACCGAGAAACGCATACGGGGAGCACTACGTGGTTATCAGCGTTCGCGCGCTCCTTATAATCCATCAAGTGGTTTTGACACTTGTGGTTTTCTTATTGAAACAAGTGTCAAAATCACATAATAACTGATAAGGTGTGCGAGAACGGTGATAAGGCGCGCGCGTCGGTTCTCTGTCGACGGACAGGAAAAAAATCCAATCTGCAAATCATATTAACCGCTGTTAAAAAAAACAAAAAAACACGTGAGAAAGGTAAATATGTTTTGCTATTTTAACGGCTCTTAGTAGCCAGTTGGAAAACGACAGGTAAGAAGAAGGCACTAGGACAAGATATGTGTTGTCCTCCCTTCGATCTCACTGTAGGCAGTGAAAAGATAAGATTGCATACGGGTTTCTGCAAGAGTAATTTCTCGCAAAGTTGCGGATTTTTCGGTGAGCTTTCCTTCGTATTCGTTGAACGACCCTTGAGCTTTTCTCCACATCCGACGATTTTGCAGTGAGCTTGTCGCCTGTTGAGCCTCTCTCCGGTGAGCTTATATCCGCGAAGTTTATCAGCGCTGACCTCATTTCCGGTGAGCTGATGTCAGGTGAGCTTATCTTCGGCGGGTGTATGCTTCGTCGGAGTATCTTCGGTGAACTAATCTCAGGTGGGCTTATTCCCGGTAGTCTTATGTCCGGTGTGCTCATTTCCGGAGAGTTAATTGCAGGTGAGCTTTTCTCCGCCAACCATCTTGAGGGCTTCGGCGCGTTGTACGCCGGCGAAGTCATCCAAGACGATCCGGGGTAGGGTTGGGGCACGGGCGTGAACGACGGTGGTCCAGGGGGACACTGCACTGCGACAACGTTCGGCGGCCGGACCTGGGGCACAACCGAAGGCGCAGCCTCTGCCTGCGGCGTTGACAAAGGGTGCACACTGGTTAAGGCTATAATATTTCGACAAGAGGTTAATATTGATCGGGGTTAAATTCCTTTCTACTGGCCAACCGCCGCTCTCGGTGTTACGGTGGTGAATATATGTATGAGCGTGTCGGCATCGAACTTCTCTTTTGTACGATCAAATCTGACCAGAATGCGCCCAAATCATTCCTTACGTCGGAAGCCCAGGTTTGGAAGTGCGGTCTCAGGGCGCCACCATCTTGTTCAGTTGGAGTGCGCTTGGGCGCGGCCATAATCCGATTACGACGCCTTAGCAAGGTCTCGTAATCGGATTATGAAGCGTCCACGCGCGTCCCAACCGAGCAAGATGGCGGCGCCCTGAAGACGGACTTGCAAACGTGTATACGTCCAACGAAAAGGCGGCGTTCGGCACTAAACAATCATCTCCACTCGTGAAAAGCAAATTTTACGATGGGAACAACATGAATCGCGAATAATGCACTCACGTTTTATCTGTGGTTTGGATCATCCGTTCGTTGCAACCAACCCCACACGTTAAACGTGTTTGCGCTAGAATGTATATACAATATGCTTTTTCGATATATATATAGTGGACACGACGGCGGGTAAGTCGCATCATTCTGTCGAAGTCCCCGTGAACAACGGATAGAGGGATGAGTATAATAAATGTAAGCAAAAATACCGCGCGGTGTAAACGTGAAAATATAAAGTAATGAGGTAACCGTATAAACCGGGATATGCCTTGACGCGATGTGACAACTTTAGGAATTTGGTGTAGCCCATAGATTTTACGCTTCTACCGAATAAACGAAGGTCCGTGGAATGCATACAAATACACTATCGCACGACGTAGCGAGTTTCGTGCATCTTATTAGACACTTTTAGGGGACCGTTTTTTGCACATCCGATACGATACGGTGGGCTTTCCGGTACGCACTGCGCATCTGCGAGTCTTCTGCATAGCACATGCGTGGTTCGTACCGTAGGGCACATCGTACCGCATCGGATGTGCAAAAACGGTCCCCTAAAACTATCTATCATCGCTTCGCAGTCAACATGTCGGCAGACAGTTGTTGCATGATCAATAGTGCAGGGCCGTCATGCAAGGTATAAAACACGTTTCGAACGTTGTCTGCAGACTGTCTTTCGAGCGATGCATCAGCGCGATCGTGCGGCTTTAGTTGGTCACCCTGTTGCGACGTGCGCACGCTCTGTAGCTGGAGACACAGATGACCACGAGCAAGGCGACGACGACCAGCACCGCCACCACGACGGCCACGATGGCGCCCCAGGCCAGCTGCCGAACGCTGTCCACGAGAGATGTGGGTTCCATACCGGGAAGAATCTGAACAGTCAGGTCCCTGGGCGTTCTGCGAGGCGGCAGAATATAAACATTTCAAAATGCTGCGTTATTTTATTTTATTTATTTTTTTTTTTGGGGGGGGGGGCGGTTATTTCTTGGGCTAGGTGGCGCAAGCTACCGCCCGCTATAAAGGGTTCACAGCCGTTAACGAATCCATCCATCGATCATCCTCGAGTACAAAGCGTGTGATTGGATCGGAGACGTCGCCGAAGGATGACACGCAGCCCTCCTGTCCAATACATTCTCAGAGTATGTGTCCAAACAATGGCGGCATCGGACAATTGGCACAGCAACTCCCAGATGGCGCCGCGCACTTTTGAAAAGGGTTCATCGTTCTGTGTGTTCGTGAGCGCACTTCCTTCGGTAGCTGAAAGCGAGAGACTATCAACCAACACATTGTTTACAAACAAGCCCGCGTTTGCCCACCAGTCGAGGGCACTGCGCGCGCGCAGAAACCAGATTCGGCCTAGGCGAGTCACCTGCGCATGCCCAGTGCCGACAGCAGCGGCACCGCCGCGGCGTGACGTCAGAGAGTTGAGTTGGTCTTGTAACCAGTGATTCCCGGGGGAGGGGGGGTGCACCCCCCCCCTTGTTTTTTTGAAGGCACCCCCTCAATTCGCAACGACTCCTCTATCCTCAATGCCCCCCCCCCCTAACCTCCCCGCCCCCCCCCCCCCCCCCCCCAGAAATTTAGACACCCCTCAATTTCAATTCCTGGAGAAACCCCTCGTCGAAACCTTTTCATTACCCTTTAAAAAGTGTCCGCCATCTCGTGTCCCACAGGGTTTCTTCAAAAGTGTCCAATGGGTCGAATAAACACCAATGCGTGCCATCCACGGCACCGAATTGCTCCGCACACAAACCAGTAAAGGCAGCAGCCATGCCGAGATATGTGACGTGACTGTCGTTAGAAAGACGTGCGCCTCGGTTGCGACCAGGGTTGCAAAAGTTACTTCAAAAACGTACCTATAAGCTACAGATGCAGTTACTCATACGAAAAGGTACCTAGGTACTTGCTTGAAAATGTACCTAGGTACATGTACAGTTACTTCAAAGATGTTTTATTTAATTTCCCCTAATTTGTCAGAATATATTGGAAGTAGAAGCATTTTATACTAAGGATACATACAAAAACGAGTTCAATAAATGTGCTTTATTGGTGTCAATGCGAGAAATAAGGAAAACCGCATTCACATGAGCCGGTGCTGACGTCAACGGGCCCAGAAGACGTCGGCCGCATGAAGAAACCCATGAGTCGAGTGCCTATGCACCTAACCTTCGCGACGACGAGCGAAAGGCTTCAAGCTTCCTCGTTATTTTCTTTTTCCTTTCGTTAGTCGGAAGAAAAATAAGCTTTTCTTCTTTTTTTTTTCAGAACTTTCCCAGTTTTGATAACTGCACAATTTGAGTCCAATTTATTGATTGGAAACTGTATTATATACGCGATATTGCATTGCTTTACAATTGTATGGTAATTATTTACTTTTAATTACATTTTATATGGCAGAAGAGAGCCATCACCAGGACAAGATACAGGCAACAGAAACTGCGCACATCTTTCAAGTTATCTCCTTCCTTGTACCAGAGGAGCTTCAAACAGTCAATGAAGTCGGTTTCGGTTTGAGATGAAGGAAGCAGGTCGCTATTTTTCCTAAACGGAGTTCCGAAGCGATTCAATAAGTTGGTGTCGTTAGAACGGCATCGCTAATCCACCGTTTGCTCAAATGAACATCGCCATCCGCCAAGTGTCGTTCGATGAAACATCATGGGCGGGGCTTCGTTCGCTAAAACGTCGTTCGATCATGTCAGTGCCTCTCAGGTCGTACCCAACTCAGCGTGAATCACGGCACAAGGTAGTGTATTACTGCTTCAAGATTTATAGTTTCTACCATTTTGACAAAGTGAATAGAAAAGTACCTGTGAAAAGTAACTTCACTTAGTTACAAGTTACTGGAAAATATACCTAAGATACAGATACAGATACCGAGAAATAAAAGTACCTAGGTGTGTACAAAAGTACCTAGATACCGATTTCCAGTTACTTATACCAAGGTACTTTACAACCCTGGTTGCGACCTATTTTTGCGTCGCGGAAGAATAGTGGCTGGCGGTAATGAGGCTTTGACAGGTGGTTCTGGCGCACTTTTAAGTCGTTATACAGCGCGCAATATACAAGGACAGAGATGGGCAGTAAATCAGGCCAGCATCACATCGGCGTTCGATTTGTCTATACAGGATACAATGTCCTTGTTTATTGCACGCTGTATCAGCAATTTGTAAGAATTAGCAAACTAGCCTGCATCGCCGAATTGACGCATTCTTAAAGGGACGGTGCAACGATTTCCGTACTTTGGCCAATTGATTACGAGAATTCATCTGTGTCTCCTACAGAACGAAGAACAGAAACCCGTATTTTCTTATGGGCGCTAATTTTTGTTAAAAAAAATGAAACAAATCGAAAGTGAAAGTGCCTCTCAACCCTTACGTCGTCTTTCGAATGACGTACTCTGGGGACCACCTGGTATACCGTTGGGCTCTCTTTTCAGAGACCCCAGGCCGCTTCCTCTGCGATTGTCGACTTTTCAAGGATTAGCGTCGTCGAAGGGCTCGGCGATCGATCGACACAAAAGACGGTTCGCCACGGGGCTGACGGCGAGTGTAGCAGCAGAGGGGGACAGGTTTTGTTTACTTTCGCGCCTCCCCCAGGGACGTGACACTGTATTTCCCGCAACCGCCACACGCGGCTGCAGATCGGCGAACAATTTCCTTTTTCATTTGCCATTACGCAGCGGAATAGCAGTTTTTCGGGACAACGTGTCGCGTTTTAGAGCGCAGCTCTTAGGCGCCCATTCCCGGCTTGAGCGGCGTCGGCGTTGGCGTCGCCGTCGGCGTCTGCGTTGGCGTCGGCGTAACCGCGCGGTGCATCATGGGTAAATTTCCCCGCTAGATTTAGCGGAAAAATTTCCCCGCTGAATCTAGCGGAAAAATTTTCCCGCTACATCTAGCGGGAAAATTTCCCCGCTAAATCTAGCAGAAAATTTTTCCCGCTAAATCTAGCGGAAAATTTTACCCACTAAATCTAGCGGATAATTTTCCCCGCTAAATTTAGCGGAAAATTTTGCCCGCTAAATTTAGCGGGGAAAATGACCCCCCCGTTCCCGAGATCACGTAACCCCCCAGGTCACGTGACCCCCTCCCCCCTCCCCCCCCCCCCCCCCCCCGCCGGAGGAGATTGAAGAATGAGGGTAGGAGGAAGAGGAGGATGAGGGGTATACCCTCCGCTGAGTACCCTTCCCTCCTCCTCAAGAGCTGCGCTCCAATTCGGCGTTACAGGGAGTTGTAAACGGCTTTCACTTTTTTTGTCACTTGTGCCTAGATAAACGACATAAAAAAACTGCGAATTCATTAAACATTCAAATCGTTGCACTAACCCTTTATAGGGTTGTTTCAAACAGGGCACTTCAGAAATTGTGAGGAGACACAACTCGGTCAAAAGTAGTGAAGTTGAAGTCCGGCAGTCCGATTTCTGCTTGAACACCACCTGTCAAACATCACGACTTTCCTCCTCGCCTTCTCCGCTTTCGGGTGACCTCGGTGCTCGTCAGACTAGTATACTCTACTAATGTTGCTGTAGTTAAACTACTCTTTTTTTAGTAATTTAGTAACTTTTGACAGCCGATATTCACAAAGGGGTGGGGTACACGTCGATTCAGTACAATTCAGACAGAAAGCTATCTTTTTAAGGCCTGAAGGACAGTTGGAACCGGACATGTAAAGCGAAGGTGCGCCTGGAAGTCCGTGTTTCAAGTGGGGCAAAGCAGAGGCAGACTATAGGCTCTGGGCAGGGTCCCAGAGAGCGCCACCGTCGGTTGGTCATCAGCGCCACCGTGGCCAAATGAGGCGACACTGGGACGGCTAAAATCGGCAGCGCCCCCGGCATACCCTTGGGAGATTACGTTATTACGAACTCCGAGCGCTGTGTTGTCGCGCGTTACACTACCGACTATTTTAAGAATCTATCAAACGTTAAATATATAAATGTGCATCCGTGTGTGGTTGTGTCGTTCTAGCATTAGGGAGTTTTAGTGGGTGCCTTCCTCGATAGGTAAAGACAACCCGAAATGGAAGCTAATATTACGGTCAAACACAAGTGAAAGCAAATAAACAAGGACAGTGTTTGTTTTGTTGTTTTTTTACGTTGTTTGCGCGCGCTTGAAGATAACAAAAGCGAACACTTCGTCCTGCTTCCCTCCTCTACAAAAGCGCACTTCAAAAGCGGAACTAAAAACGCACCCCCCCCCCCCTCTCTCTCATCCTTACCCACCCTTTTTCTCCAAGTGAACTCATCCCGCATGAATAGCTGACCTCATTTTAACGATCAGTTTGTTTCCAGTCCTCTCGTCGCCGTGTTGAAGACGATTGTGATGTCCGACAAATGTGTTTTTTGTGCAAGCTGGATGTAGTTTGGACGGTGTCGTACGCAGTTGCTCGGCGCAATTCGATTCTCGTTCTCGTCGATTAAATGTGCTGTTCACTTTTATATAGATCAGAAATAAACGCCGCATGGATAACCCTTTCTCGTGGGGTAAGTACTTTTTTTTTTATTTCTTGGATAGACTTTTCTTGCAGCAGGGACGAAGTTAGGAACGCTTAGACACGGGTCGAAATAGAGCAACCATCTTGGGGCAGTCACGCGATCATGCTAAAAGCGCAAACGACAGTTCGTTCAGCAATCGGCGAAGCGGAGAAAACGCTCACTTCGGTTTTCGGTAACTACGATCAAATGTCCACAGAACGTCTTTCAATCAAGATGTGTCCGCGGAGCAGAGAGCAATGAAAGTGTCAAAGGACTGATCTGATTCTAGAGTCATCGCATCGAATCCAAAGACAACGCCGGGCTTCTAGCGCATTAATTCCAAATATGGAGTCAAGTAGCGCATTTAGAATTGCATCTCAAGTCAGGCAATGTGAACGGAATGCTTATTTTACACTCTTTATGACATTTATTCATCTCCGACGGCGTTGTATTTTCAGAAGGGAAAAGGTTTGGGCGTGTTGGTTCATCTTCACTTAGACAACAAGCGCTCAATAAAAAACGCCGTGTTTTTTATTGAGCGCTTGTTGTCTAAGTGAAGTTGTATTTTCCACGGTTTCGACCGAAACCTGCGGAGTTTCACGTCTGCTAGGATTCTAGGGTTGCGACAGTGCGGTACGCAACAGTGCCTACAACTTCGGTGTTTGCTCTTCTGCGACATCCGATAGCAATATTAAGAATGAAAGACCAAAAAAGCACGAATCAACACCTTCAAATTGATGCGTGAACAGCCCCACGAGCAAGCAGGTTGGCGAAAGGGCCTTCTCAGTGTTGCAAATATTTTGAGCTAGATGGCGCAACGTGTCACACCAAACTTGACTGCCCGGAGGGTATAGCCGCAGGATTAGCGCCGGAGACTGGCTTTTTTTTGTGCGTCCCAAAGCTTCCGGAGATAAGGAGTGCGCGCATCTTTTTTAACCATATTTATTTCTGTTGGATAACTCATTTCTGTATTTCTGCACCCGAGATAGACGAATTAAGGACTTCTTTTTTGTAGAAACATTGCTCGAGAAATATTTGGTTGGTGGCGGGGCAAGAAGAAAACCCGAGGAAAGAAGCTGGTAGCCGCGCGGGAGAGCCAGGTGACCTATTTGGGTCGACATTCCCTCGCAGAGCTAAGGATGTGCAGTCTTCGAAGCTTCGAATTTTACAAAAATAAAAACAATAAACAGTCAAGCACAGTGTCTGCAAAGCCAAGCTCATACAGAGCAAAACATATAAGTAGAAACGGCTAGGGTGCCTTCATGTGCGCTTCGCCTAGAGTGATGCCAACTGCCTGTTTCCTTTTCCCACACCCTCTTCCACCGCCATTTTGTTTCTCTCATTGTTTCCACGTGCGCCGGAAAGTGACCTTTGTGTCCACCGGTCCTCCCATCCGAGGGGGAAAATGATAATCCTCCCTCCGTAGGTTCCACAGCGCTGCTCCGAACTTGTGAAATAAGGTGCTTGTTTCCGGGAGGGTTATAAGCCCCACGGATTATCGCCGAAAACCAAAATGGCTGCTGGTTTGTCGGCGAGTAGTATGACAAAGGGTGGCATCACCCTAGCAAAGCGCACATGAAGGCTCCCTAGAAACGGCATTCATACGCAGTGTAAGCCTAAATATAGGGACCACTTTGTACGGCATTAACAAATTAAAAAAAAAGCACAAAAGCAGGCAGAAGCAGAACCTTCAGACAAGGTGTCTGTCTATTTTGTTATATTATTGGAATTCTATTTATGAATAACGCATATTTCCTTTATTACTACCATGAAACACATATAAAAGTAACTTGGAAAGTAATTCACTACTTTTTAACAGTTGTTAGTAATTTACTCAATTACTTTGGAATTGAGTAATTTCAACTCTACTCAAATTACTTTTGACGCCGATACTTAGTAACTTAACTACTTCATATTTTTTTTAGTAACTTGTCCATGTCTGTGCAGCGGCTAGCGGCTTGCGCGAAGAGCTTTCGCCTCCTCGTTCTCGTGTCCTTCTCTTTTCAGTTTTCGGGGCTTGAACAGAAGCGGAGGCCTTGAGCGATTGACCTGTAGCCAACAGACCGTGTCAGCGTCTATCCGGACCCACGCGATTAGCGTGCTGAGGGCCTCCGTGAAGGACTCAAACGAACTTTGACGGAAATCACCCCCCCCCCCCCTTTATTTTTTTACGGCAAAAAAAAAAAAAAAAAAAAAAAAACGGACGGGAGCGAGTTGCCGCGCAATTTTGTCGGAGCTGTGTCGCCTCACGAGCTCTGAAGTGTCTTGTTTGTACAGGCCTTAAAGGGAGAATGAACCAAAATTTGAATTTCTCAAAATAAGGCCGCAAAAGCGTTGAACGGTACGCTAAGAACTTCAAAACATCACTCATATAGACATACATTGATATCTCAAACGGATGACCATACTTTTGGAAAAGAAGGGCGCGATCAAGCGAGGTCTTTGACGTCATTGTCCTCCGGGAGAATTTGAGAATGAGGAGAAGCGGCCTCGCTTCTCTCCTCCTCGCTTCGGTTCACCTGCTCGACGAAGCGTAGTGAGGAGGAGAGGGAAAGGGAATCGTGACGTGCCTTGTCTCGTCGGCCTCGTTGGCCGTGTTCAATCGCCCACTTCTTTTCCACCAATAGGGCGATACGTTAGAGATATTGCTGGATGAGTGATGTTTTTGGGTTTTGCAGCGTCCCGCGTATCCATCCAGCCTTCTTTTGTGAGCTCGAAATTTCGGTTCAGTAAATTTGTTTCCTCGCATTTGCTTACAACCGAGTTCTTGCGATCTTTTCACGACGAGAGGACACACATGACAAGCTGGCGCCATCTATGAGGTGACCCTGGGACTGTATTTATCTAGGGCGAAGGTTTTACGGTATTTCCGAGATGATCATCATATGTACGTACTGTCTATGAGAAATGGTCGTTTATAATTATAACGTTGTCAGAAGCTTTTCGAGTAAAAAAAAAAATAATAATACAAGAAAAAAAAGGAAATATTCGGATGTATGCGAACCAGCGTGCCTTCGGGGGCATGTTGTGACAACTTATTGGGTATAGAGTGCTACGACAGCCTTCGGCGTGGACTCGCGTCCAATCACGAGCTTCGCGCTTGATAGCGACCACCAATGTTGCTCGATCGGGTCTCATTGAAGGTCTTACTTTTCTACTTTTTTTTAGATGTATATTATACCGGGGTGAGCTTGGTAATAATTTTTCAGAGTGAGTAATAACCGGAAATGTGATAACGATTCGAAAACGCTGCTTTCACGGAGAGTTTCGTTAATTATAGGGAATTTTGAGGAGTCGTTTTTGGAGCACACAGTTCCGAAATCATGAACGGTGCAGCTGGTCTGTCCTGTCATACCATATGTGAAATTTAACATATTTAAGAATCAGACCACTGATCAGTGATGTTTTACGTATTTAACGATCAGTGCGCGGTATTCTGTAAACCGTGAAACGACGAAAAAGATGACGTACCTTCCCCCCCTTTTCTGTCGCCACTGAACGCTGGATCAAGCTCGTTTCTGGACTGCGAGTGCCGCAAGTTACAAATACAGCCGTCAGAGTAAAGTGAAACGCTGCTCAAGAGACACATACGGCTTCAAGCACATTGTACTCGTAAAACACATCCACACGGCGTCGAATCTTGATCGGTATTCAAACGTGCGAAGGCAGTGAGACGCAGCAGTTTGGCGTGCCAATGAAGCTTTGATCATGCCGCGAGACCGGCAAAACTTGCTTTCGACGTGTTTTGCATTTTTCCTGCGGCACTGCGCTTTCGTAAAATTTTTCACGTGTTCTAAATGGCAATTCTCAACGCTTACACAGGGTCTTAAAAGCTTCTTCGTCGAATGACGACGAACGAGTAGGAAACGTGTTTTCCGCACGCTGCCGCCAGCCTCTGCAACGTTAGCAAAAACGCAATTTCGCCACGTGCAAGATGGCCGTCCGGTGGCTTCACTCGCGCTGCAGCGACCAAGCGGGGAAGTGCGATCCTGCAATTGTCATAGAGATCATTGGGCGCAACCGTGTAAACGATGATAATGATTGCGTTTGACCGGCAGCGCCATCTTCTATAGTACGTTGCCACTCAAGAAGGTAGGGCGAGGGTAAGACGGGCCGGGGAAGAGGAAGCAGACGGAACGCTAAAGAGAGAAGGATGTTTCCCCCTCTCTTCTCCAGCTTTCCGTCTGCTTCCTCCTCCCCGGCCCGTCTTACCCTCGCCCTTCGTTCTTAGGTTGCAACGTACTAAAGTAAACATGCGAAACATTCTGCAGCGTGCAAAACCGTGGCGGCTCGTGTTTCCGGCGCACGACTGACGTAAACAAGACGGCCGACGTAACATTTACCGGTCGGAATTTCAAGATCCGCGACTCTAGATAGAGTAAAAAAGGTCTGAACGACCGCAAAGGTATGTGGTGTGTCTCCGTCATCTTGAACTCGAACGATCGTTCACGTTGTGTGCCGTCGAACCAAATCATTTCGTCCGCTCGCAGTCGCCTCGGCAAGTAGTCAGCCCGCAGATAACAAATAATTACCAGGATGCGTAGATTACAGCATTCGCGACCGCTCACCGTTGTGAGCCGTCCTTGACATGATTTGATTCAACCTCTCAAATGAGGCACAGTAACATGAATGGCAAATTGCCTCCCGCTGTACTAGGCACAGCGTTCGGCTGGGGCGGCGCACATACCGAGCGCCATGTTTTTATAGCCAGCCGGCAACAGCCAGGCGGCGCCAGCTTAGTGAGAGCCCACAGTTTACTCCGTCGCGTTGTAACTTGGCAAAGGGTGAACGATAAGCACCACACTGACTGCCTGCCGACGGCTTAGAAATGCGCGACGTATACGAGCTCAACGCACACATATTGGAGCATGACGCAGCGAAAAGCCTGATACTTCTTCGGAGTAGAGGCGAGCTCCGGTGATACGCAGTCACGTTCCCATTGGCCCGCCAGGGCCGTAGCTTCCGCTGTACTGGCATGTTACGTGATCACGGCTTCCTGGGATACCCAGTATTTCTTGCGTCAGACACTAGGCTAAGCGGCGCCACCAGAGTAAAAGCTCACGTTTGAACAAAGCATTCGCCACTCCCAGGGGTACCCAATATTTCTTGCTTCAATCGCTAGATGGCGCCAAAACAAACAGCATTGCAGGTTGCCTATACCCGAGTCGTGAACGGTGCTGGCTGCGTTCCAGTGACGACTCCAGCGGCCGGAGTGGGAGAAACGTACGAGAAGAGCCTCCCAAAGCTCCCAACGACTCGCGCGCACATGCCCAGTGGCGTTGCCGATGCGTTCGGGGACGAACCGTCCGTGGTGGAAACGACTCGCTAAAACTCCCTAAAGCGCGAAACACACGTACGACGAAACCGTCCGATCCGACGTCCGATCAGGCGATACGACGGTCGGAGGCGAGGGTTTTCAACGCTCTCCGGTGCTACGAAAACCCTCGCCCCCCCAAGGTCATTCCGGCAGTCCGCACGTCGGATCGGACGGTTTCGTCGTACATGTGTTTCGCGCTTAATGATGCATAGTGCTCTCCGTTTTGACCATTGACACCGACAGGGATCAGACGTACGTGGCTGATAACCAACAATTTTTTTTCTTCAAAGCTTACCTTTTGTGAGTCATGGGTTCAACTTGCACAGGTGATGCTGTCGCTGAGTTTACGGGCTACTCAATGGTTGACCGTCCCGCAATGGGGCAGGTGCCGTTAAGAAGAGACAAAGGGCATTGTGTTGGTACATGCCGCTTGATGTGCATATATGTATACTCGTGCGGCAAACGGCTTGACCTCTCTTCGGAAAAAAAAAAAAAAACAATCGTAAACATTGCGTTAGCTTCGCGTTCCGCTTTCTACGCCTCTTTTATTATGTCATTGTCTCTTTTACCATTCATGTAGATGCTCCGAAAAGGAGATAGGGCGCTTGTTTAGTCCCCCGGTCACAGGTAGCAGGAGCACGGGAGCGCTTAATTTATGACGGATATTGCTATAATATCTATAATATCATTTGTGCTTGATTGGTGCATAAAACTTATAATAATAATCAAAACCAACGTATGGCGATCTATGGTCGTTGAAGGCGGTTGGTAATGAGCAGAGAAAAACTGGATGTCAGAAACCCAATCGAGAAAATATTATTTGTTTAATAAAATATATTTTCCCTAGCGAAAGACCCAGTTTAACTTTTTGCTATCTGTATTATGGAACTGGAAATATATCGGAATTCTATCTGGATTTCAGATTTCCAGAAAATATTTCTTTGTCTTCTATCTAGATTTCGGGTTTCCAGAAACATATTTTCAGTTCCATCCTCCAGATTGTGAAAAGCTACACTGGGTTTTTCGGTAGGAATATGCGTTATGTCTATAATTTATATAAGGCATGCATAATTTCTGGTCTATATATATATATATATATATATATATATATATATATATATATATATATATATATATATATATATATATATAGAGAGAGAGAGAGAGAGAGAGAGAGAGAGAGAGAGAGAGAGAGAGGGAGATAGATAGATAGATAGATAGATAGACATGCATTTTTTTTGGCTGACATTTTTTTTGTCCACTTCATGCCTTCGACCTCAAAAGTTGGCCGGCACTATCTTTAAAATAAATAAATAACATTATATGTTCTGGCATGTTCAACACGTTCATAGAACCTTTTTCTTTTTTTCTTTTCTCTTTTTACCAAGGAAGGTTTGATTTTATGGGGACGCATGACAGGGTATTTATGCTCGCCAAGGGTTTTTATTTGTGCATGACATACCAGAGTCCCACTGTCTTGAGCACAATAGACTATTTCCATAAAGCCCTGCATGCAACGCGGCACGCGTTGCACTCTGGGAACTAGTTGGCCAGGGAGTGGACTGGCATGGTTTCGCTTTCGATCGACACGTCGACAAGAGATTATACATAGAGCGTGGACTATTAATGGGCGTTATCTCATGTTTTCTGGTCCAGAGAGCGTCATTTGTGGTCTCTAAACTAACCTAAATGGCCAGACCTCGAAGCTTTAGCGCAAGCCCGAGACGTCTAGCTTGTCTTAACACATGCTTCTTGTATTTGTGTTCTTGAGCCTTTCCGTTAGCGGTTCGAGGTATGTGGACGAGTCAGTGCTGGGAATCTCGACGCTGCGAAGCTCGGGGATCTTGCTTGTGTACGAATGAACAAGCTATAGCAACCAATAAGTATGCATACATCGAGCTCGCGCCTTTACATTAGTGTTGTTGTTCAAGAAGTTTGTTTCTTGCGTCTATAGACTGAAATATAACTTTTTGCGATTACTGTTCTTCTTAATACGCCTGAGTACGCGAGGAAAAACTCGGAGGCACCATTGAAAAGCTCAATTTGAACACACTTCTCATCTCTTATCTGTACTGCCCCGCAGCACTGCACTTGAAGTCCCAACCTGCTTGCATTCCACTAATATTCAACATCGCGTATGTGCATAAAGTTATCCTGCAATCATATAGGCACATTCGCACGTACACAAGCCGTTTTAAGAAAGCAAAAGTCGAGCACTTGTGTGAAGAATGTCGCACCGTTCGCCGGAAGGGCGCCGGATCGGGTATGAACCATTATGCGGTGCGCCAAACGAACGAAATTATTCAAAGCGCAATTGACGGTTGGTAATGGCCATAATATTTTTTATGTGTTTGCTTTCTTCCTGACTGAGTATGCCGAGATAATTTCAGACACACCATTCAGGCAAAGATCTTGGGCGTCAGTAAGAGCTCGTCCAAAAAGGCTTAGGGAAGAGTATGGGACGCTTGTTATCCTCTGTCGTAGCTAGCCGATCTCAGTGTTTGCGAAAACTGAACCTTCTATCAGCATAAAATTTGAGTGGGAGATATATGATGACACGAGGAAGAAATCATAGTATCTTTTGTGCAGTAGTGAGGTTGAATTTATTGCGTTTCCTTAAAAATTCATGCGTCAACGCTGGGCTCAACGTTGCTACTCCTGTGAGAATGCGGCTTGCTTTCACCCAATGAAGTAACAAGAAGCGGACGTTTGGCAAACAAAATATGTGCAAGGCTCAAGGTGACCAATTTTCAGTTTTAGTTCACTGGTACTAGAAGGGATTATTGAAATTGAGCTCAAAGATGCACTCGTGGGGTGAGGTGACTAAGCCACGTCTTACGAAGTTTGCATACGCACGCACAATATCCGGTTTTTCCGGAACCAAGGAGAGTGCCCCGGTCTTCGTTTTGTATCGCTCGGGAATGAGTGTATTGTACATTCGTAAACAGTCAGATAATCGAAAACGCATGCAGCGCGTTCGGTCACGGCGTGATAGCATGAGATGAAGCTGCTCAGTCGAACCGAAACTGAGTGGCCAACTAGTTCCCAGAGTGCACTGCGTGGTATTTAGCCGTGATGGGGCGCGTCGGTTTTGGAAGAAGTCCATTGTTTGAGGCTCGAAATTCGTTTTCTTTCAGACTGAAAACCGCCGATCGAGAACTGACCGGTTTGAATCGCGCTCACTCGTTTCTCCGTAGTATTAAAAAAAAAAAAAAATATTCTACTTATTTACTGTGGCTTAAAAAAAATCAAAGCCGTCTACAACTCCCTGTAACGCCGGATTAGAGTGCAGCTCTTGAGGAGGAGGAGGGAAGGGTACTGAGGAATAGGCCACTCCCTGAGGTCACGTGACTTCAGGGGGGGTCACGTGACCTCAGGGAGGAGTCACATGACCTTAAGGGGGGGGGGGGGGGGTCCGTGACCTCAGAGGGGGTTACGTGAGGGTAACTTTCATAACACTCGTGACCCTCGTGACCCTCGTGAGGGTAACCCTCGTGACCCTCATGAGGGTAACCCTTTTGAGGGTAACTAACCCTCGCAGGGTAACGCTCGTGACCCTCGTGATGGGAACCCTCGTGAGGGTAATCCTCGTGATCCTCGTGGCGGTAACCCTCGTAACCCTCACGAGGGTAACCCTCGTGACGTCATTATGGAAAACTACCCATAATGCAATGCGCGGTTACGCCGCTTGCATGCAGCGCGCGGTTACGCCGCTCTCATGCAACGCGTTGCATGCAAGCTCTGCATCCGGGTTGCATGCGCGTTGCATGCAACGTGCGGATTGCATGCACCACGCGACGCATTTCGCGCGTTGCATGCAACGCGCGGATTGCATACAACGCGCATGCAACGCGTTGCATGCAAACTTTGCATGCGTGTTGCATGCAATCCACGGTTACGCCGACGGCGACGCCGCTCAAGCCGGAAACGGGCGCCTAAGAGCTGCGCTCTAAAATGCAAATACGATGATCGAAAAAAAAACAAAAACGAACCGCTGCATATGAAAACCGGAAGCGCTCTGTGCGCTCTCCACGCTAATCTTAACACGGCAGTCGTACCGCTGGAGTTCCGAGCTGAACGGCTCATTGAAGCGGACAAAGCGATGACGGCGGACGACAGGCGTGGGACCTCTACTGTGGGCGCGGCGATTGTCGAGCGAACATGTCGCCTAACTTCTGCTGGCTCTTCCTACAGGTTGGTTATTCATTCGGATCATTCAGAAGTGACGATATCACGACTGTAGTTGCGCCGTGCCCACGGTCTTTGTGTCATATACATATTGCGCATGACTGTTTGTTAGTATGTACGCTTCTTCTGTGTGGGGATGTGGAGTCAAACCCGGGGCCATCAACTGAAGAAATGTTTCAGACAATCATTGATGGCCAAACCGCGATTAAAAGTGAAATATCTGAGCTCAGGGCTCGATACAAACGTAATGACAAACAAAAATGAATACCTAACGTCTAAATGTACGGGTACCGAGAAAACTCTGGGCGAAATACAAATAAAGACAATGCAGATTGATTCTCTAAAGCAAACTGTAACTGCTCTTGAGCAAATCATTATGAAACAAAATGCAAAAATTACTGATCTTGAGGACAGAAGTCGCCGTTAAGCCTTGTAATCCATGGCATCCCCGAAACGCCTATCGAATCCGACGATCAATTAAAAAGGAAAGTTCTCGTTGAACTTTTTCAAAACAAACTGGGCGTTGCGTGTTCGTCCGTGGTGCGTGCTCGTAGGTTTGGTAAACGTCGTTCCAAAAGACCGGTTATTTTATACTTTCAGGATTACAATGAGAAAACAGAAAGTCTTCGCAATGCTAAAAAAACTGAAAGGCTCGAAAGTGTTTATAAACAATGATTACTCACAGGCTACACTCATGAAAAGAAAAATGCTCTGGGAGAGTGCCAGACACGATAAAGATGAAGGCGCCGGTGTTTATCTATTTGATGATAAGCTTCACGTGAATGACGAAGTATTTGTATGGGACGAAAACAAAAATGCACGCGCAAGTATTTAAACCCAGATAAAAACCACCCCTTCTGATTGACTTGAACCTAATCGTAAACAGTTTCGACTTTTGAACTTAAATGCACAACGTGTCGTCAACAAATCGCACACACTTGAATCTATCCTTTTTATGCATGACCCGCATGTTTCTGTTATAACTGAAACCTGGCTTACTGATTACATTATTGACGGAGAGTTGTTTTCGGATCAGTCCAATGTCTTTCGCAAGAATCGTGATCGAAGGGGTGGCGGACTGGCTGTTTTACTTAAACCAGGCATTGAAGCGGTTCTGGAAACCCAAATAGAAAATTATGAAAGCTTGTTTCTAAGCCTTAACTGTTGGGGCGACACTGTTATCCTTGGAGCTGTTTGTCGACCCCCCTCTGCTACTCCAGACTACTTGTGCAGATTATTGGACCAATTGCTTAAATTTAGGAGCCATAAAATAATCCTGGCTGGTGACTTTAATATCCCGTCCGTTGAGTGGGCGAATATGTGTGGTTCATCTTCTGCAATAGAAATTAGTTTTGGTATGATGTTCGACTTTTATTTGACGCAATTAGTTCAGGATCCAACCAGAGTACATGGTACCAGTCACTCCATTCTTGATCTTGTTTTCGTAAACAATTCGCTTACTGATTGCACCATATTTGTTGAACAGGGTATATCTGATCACTATTTGGTCCTCTTTACCTGTTTTCTTGAGTGCTTTTCATCTACAAAAAGAGTTATATATTTACCTTTCAAAGACTTTTCGCGAGCTGACGATACTAGCATACTCGATTATCTTGACACAAACCTTGATAATTTCACTGATACAAGTGTTGATGCCCTTTGGCTAAAATTTAAGCACTTATGTGACTACTGCCTTGACAAATTTGTACCTTCAAAATACAAGTGTATTAATCGTAATAATCCGTGGATTAATAGAACAACCGCACATCACAAACGCAGAATAAAACGAGCGAAGAAAGCAAGGCCGATTAACTGTGTGGTGTCACTAATCTGCAGAGCGATCCTCGTAGCCTAATCGCTGAGGCTAGGGACGACTACTTCTCCGGTACGCTTCTAAAATGTCTTAAACAGGACCCCAAAAGTTTTGGCGTTGCTTGGCTGAAAACAAAATAAGCCCGTTGAGCAAATCATGCTGAATGACACTGTCTCAACTGATCCTGATGTTACAGCGTACCATTTCAATAAGTATTTTTAGTCGGTTTTCTCCGATAACTGTTACCATGATTATGTCCTTTCTACTGTATCAAGCTGTCACTCTGAGTTCATAACTTATTACGGCATAGTTTTTTGCTGTTGTCACTGAAAACGAAAACAAGTGCTGGTTCTGATAAGATTCCAAACACATTTCTATGACGCTACGCTGAGTCCCTAGCCCACTATCTTCTCATTACTTTTCGTACATCATACTCGAACAGCTCGCTGCCAGATGATTCGCGTACTGCCATAGTTGTACCTGTGCACAAAAGAGGGGATCGCCTAGCAGTTGAGAACTACCGTCCAATTTCCTTGACTTCTTCTTGTAAATTAATATAGCATATCATCTGCAGTCAAATCAATCAACTGCTGGACAGCCGTAATTTTCTAACAGAGTTTCAACATGGCTTTCGCAAAGGCTTATCAACTATGACCCAACTCGTTACTACCATCCATGAGTTTGCGCAAATCCTCGATAGGGAAAGTCAAATTGATGTGCTTTTCTTGGAGTTCAGCAAAGCTTTCGAAAAGGTGCCTCATGAACAACTGCTTTTTAAACTTGAACAACTTGGTCTTCCACATGGTTTTGTTAACTAAATTGCTGCATACTTATCACATCGCACATAGTCTGTTTCAGGCACGTAGCCAGGATTTTGTTTCGGGGGGGGGAAACCATTTACCGATCAAAACAATTAGCATTTATTCCGTACGACACGCCCGACCACCAAGCTGAATCGCACGAAGACGTCGCCAAGTCGTCGCCCCTGCTCCTGGCGGCTATGTCTTGGCCGAGAACATCGCTCGTGATTCCGAAGGTTTCCAGCTGAACGTAGAGGAGAAAAAAAACAAGGAGTGGAGAAAAAGAGACACACACTGCTGAACTATCAACTATTTACTCCAGTCCAGCAGTGTGTGTCTCTTTTTCTCCACTCCTTGTTTTTGTCCCTCTAGGTTCAGCTGGAAACCTTCGGAATCATGTCATACCAACCAGCTCAGCTCCAGGCAGTCACAAACATCGCTCGTCTCACGAACACAAATTGGTAAGAGCTTGAAAAACACTCAAGCATCAAGCACAAAGTGTGCTTTTGTGGGTTTCGTGCAACGTGCGACGTTCGCGTTTCCTGCTTCGCCCGGCAAAAAAAAAAAAAAACCGGAGGAAAAAAAAAAGAAAAAAGCAGTCGGGTGTAGCCACGTGACTTCCGGCAAGTTTCTTCTCCTCCCCAGCCCAGTTTCAGTTTTAGTTTCGAACTGTTTCGTTTTTTTTTTTTTGCTTCATTAAAAATATGTTTGACGCTGTAACAAAATATTTATTGGGTAGTCTTCTGACACCAAAATACACCTTATTGCTCTATTTTTACGTAAATTTCTTGATTTATTTTCTCGCAAGAGAATGCATATTTTGATTAGATATCTGGTAGCCATACTCCAGGTCAATATTTAGTTCATGGTGAATATGCTATAAAAGATCAATGATCATCAATATTTCGCCATCTAACCGAAAGAAAAACATAAAACGCCTGTATGGAGTCAAAGATTCTAAATCAGTTACAAACCAAAATGCACCGATTTCTGAAAATTTTGTTTCTCTACCTAGGATTGTCTTTGTCAAAACCCTCCCATTTTTTTTTCATAAAATATTTTCACCGAAAATTACTGTTTTAGCTTCCGTTGTAAACAAATCACCGAAATACGCCGATATCTAAGAAAGTAAATAGACACACGCACACACACACAAGAGCTTTCATCGATTCTTCTTTACACTGCTTACGAGCAAACCCGCTTGCGTAGAAAAAAGATTCACGTGAGAGAAAGGGTTTATTTATACACCAACTAAAATCTCTTACGTCATGCCGAAGAAATGGCACTGCTGTCGTCACTGCATGCGAGGTGACGACAGCAGTGCCTTCTCTGCGGCGTGACTTCAGACATTTTAGTTGATGTATAAATAAACGACAGAAAGTCTACGGCCCACTGACGAGTAGGGTTTAGCGTTTTCAGTAAATACCGATAAGACCCCGACAATTAACCCCCGAGACGGTTGAAATCAAATCGGAGGAAAACCGAAAATTCGGAGAGCAACCCGAGCGTCCCGGGAGTAAAATCATTATTTACACCTTTATTTCGTGTTAATCGGAATAGAACCACCAATGAACTGTCCGGCGAGGCTGCATCTCTCTTCGGAATACCATTTCTCATGTTCATTTCTTCTCTTATCGGTACCCGGGCGTTTTTCCAGTGACTTTAGTGTCCCCAGCAGGTTGGAGGTTTTCATGCGTGTGTGCTGTTTTCTTCAACGAAAGTGCTCATAAACACCGACTTTTTTTTTTTTTTTTTTTTTTACACGGAAAAGTGTCGTCTCAAAACAGCGATTCTGGGGTGAAAATAAAACCCCGAAACAACACCTTCGTATATACGAAGGACCTTCACAACTTTCACAAAAGGTGAGAGAAAAAAAAAACAAAAAACGGTGGCCGTTTTAGGGCTTTTCCAAAAACCGTGACAGGGGAATTAAGGTCGAGAGTTGGGCTAGTTGGTATTCGTTGATCATGATGTAAAAAACCAAGCAAAAAGAAAAAAAGAAAAAAAAAAGACACGGACGGAGCAGGAGGAACAAGCAGACAGGACGAACGCTGACTCGCAACTGAGGTTTCAATGCGAAAGTATTAACTAACTCATGGAGCAAGCTGACGTTGACAGCTTTGAAACCACGCCGAACGGCTCTTTTTGCACCGCTTTGATCTCATTTCTACACCACTTCGATCCCATTGGCTAGCACGCATCGACAGCCAACGGCACCATTTACACCGCTTCGATCCCTTTGGCTAGCGTTAAGGCGCATTCACATGAGCAAAAAACGCGCGTTGCGGTCGACGTCGACGCCGGCGTCGTAAAATACGAAGCAGTCACACAGGGCCACCCGACGGCGGCGTATTCTCGGGTAATCTCGCGTTTGTCGAGAGAACACGGAATTATTTTATTCTTGTGCTTCGCACGAATATGCGGTGGGAAACTCGAGACAACCGTCTTCGCTGAATAGACAACGGCGATGATTACATATACGTTTACACTCACACTCCGGTTATATGCAGCATTGGCGAAAGGCACGGACTCGAACGGGCAGCTTCAGAAGGTGCTCTTTTGACGCGTTTTTGTGCAAAGAAAGCACGGTGCTACGCCGGTGCGTTCCAGAAACTTCGCGTCCGTACCTTTAACACTGAACGCAGCTTGTGCGAGAGTGTTTTCGATGGAGAATTGTTGTATTCCGTAGTGGTGGGTGCGCACAAAGACCATACAACACATTGGGAGTGATCGCTCCCGCACAGTCGGAGGTCGGAACACACCGCGAACTTCGGTGGCAGCTTTCCCGCAAACGATGAAGAGTAGTTTCACGGCGTCGTACACGCACATAAAACACTGCTCACAGTCAGATGTTCCAATCGGCTTGCTTCTTTCCACACAGAAATGCTTCCAGCCACGTTTGGCGAGTGAACGAATCCCCCGACCTCTCTGCCTTCTCGCCTTCAACATGGTTAAAATTGCGCACAAACAGAAAGGAACAGTAAAGAGGGAAGAGAGAAGAGACAAGCGCAAACTCACAACTCGATGTATTGAAGAAGAAAAAGAACAGCCCGCGGTATCAGCTCGAGCCGAGGCCACACTCGCACGGGGGCACCCGAGCACGCGGAGGACACACACCATCAACCACATTCAAACGATTGTAAAAAGGCAATTTCCTTGTCAGTTAAAGGGATACTGAACCAAAGAATTTGGTGTCAATAATAAGTGGCGCACGTCCTTTCCACGAGCCAGCAGCCGCCGGTGTGCGCGAGCAAACGCAACAAAAATGACGTCAAAGACCTCCATTCGCGGTTAAGATGACAGTGAAATGTAAAAGCTTCGTGATCTCCTCCCGGAAAACGTCGTGGAGGATATTGCGGATGCCTGGGAGGCTGGTGTCGAAGTTGCAGCTGGACGACTCGAGTGTCGAAACGCTGGAGAGTTGTTCATAGTGACAGGCTTGGGCCTGCAGTGTAGATTCAATGTTGGAAGCCTCGGTGATATGAACCCTTCCACTGTTGCCGTGGGGTTGCGATCAAGGCTGCTGAAGATGTCATCCCTCACATGAAGGACATGGGATTCTTAGCTTCTTGTCTTCTGTAGCATCAGGGTTTGCGTGGGTGCTCGATCAGGCGCAAAACATCCTCCACGAAGGCGGTCACGCTCTCGTTGAAGCCGTGTCCTAGACAAAATCAGGAATTCGGCTCCCTCTCGTCAATGGTGGCTAATGAACGTGCACTTCAGCTCGATCTTGCAAACTTCCCACGGCGTTAAGGTGGATTCGTGGTTCTCAAACCAGTGCCTGGCAGTTTCTTCCACGAGAAATATAGGTTTTGCAGAAGCTGGTTGTCTGTCCACCCACTGTGGCGTGCGACACGGTCATATTGTTCAATCCAGCCCTCGACGTCTTGATACACCTTGCGTGAAAGGGCGTCAGAGTGTGATGTGCGACGGGCATGCAAACAATTGTGGGAGCGGACACGGTTTGCTGCTACAGGTTTGTCATTGTTGGCTTAGTCAGCTTCGGTTTTTCTGGCAAAAGACCGAATTCCGGTGGTTCTTCTCTCTTCTTCTCTAGGCTATTAATTTTGTATTGTAATGAATTAATTTTAGGCAGTAATTTGGAAAAAAATTACTCATTACTTTTAAAATTACTTTTGTCCTAAATTAGAAAATTCGCTTGCAAGCTTTAAGAAAGCAGAGAAACATTATTTTGCGAGGTGAAATGTGAGAGAGCATCAGAGGAAATAATCGACGGCCACCTTAGCGCAAGCCTTGTACCAAGAGCTGGACAGACGCACAAAGGAGGGCTAGAAAAAAGAAGGAGGAAAGCTTGCGTGTAGACGTCGCTGGAAGGCAACGGCTTACGAACTCCAGGCGCGAGATTCACGGCGTCGCGTCATCACGACGACACTATCATTCGTTCATTCCTAAGCTGACAGTGCTGTGGGAGCTGCAAGCTAACCAGAACCAATGAAACACCTTCTTTGAATCACGTGTCCCGTCCCTTTCTCTGCGCGTGGGTATGAACGAGAGCGTGGTTACGTGGCGAACGATAGGCGTGTGACTGCTCCAACAAACACGTAGCTTCCACCGTTCATTCCTAAGCTGACAGTGCGTCAGCTTAGGGATGAACAGCTCGTGGCTACAAGGCGACGGGCACATCACCATTGAGTTAAACATAATTTAAAACCTGAGAGGACATGACAAACAGATCTCCAGCCTTGTACTTTCAAGTTTCGTCAAGCAAGGTCAAAAAGTAAGCTTCGACTATTGTAATTGTAAACAACGAACGACCGGAATAAATAGTTAATTTCAAATGCCTTGTCAAAGCCCCAGAACGTTTTGTGCGTCCTCAAGCAAAGCAGGTGCCGCTTGCGGTATGCCTCGCTGCCTTTCCTTGGGAAGTTTATTCGGGAATAAGCCTACAAAGCAGATATCGCCCGCGACGCTTCTGCTTAGCAATTATCCGGGCCCTTTGTGTGACAATACGCAAAAACGACTATTCGGGTGTTTCGGAAAAATGCTCATTGAAAGGAATGACCGAGAATAGGTCAACTATACTCGGCGACCACTTTTCTTGGCAATGCAGTGGAGGGTACAGGAACGCGTTCCCTCTCCCATTTTGAGCGCTGAATAAAGGTGTGCGCGGGCTCTCCTCCTCTCCACTGCATTGCCAAGAAAAGTTATCGCCGAGTGTAGTGCTCCCGGGAGAATAAAATTAGATTGCTTCCGAGGCGGAAGGAAAACGTTTCACGTGACGACTCCTTGTAAGAGCGAGCTGCCATTGCCCGACTTAACAAACTGACACAGACTACAACTTCTAAATCAGGAAGGCGGAAACATATCACCCTTTTAGTAAAAACCTTCACCGTTGAATGAACTGCGAAACCGGTGAGTCGACTGGCTTTCTGAGTCACATCTAAAGAAGCTATTCGTCATGTTTAACACTTATGTCGTGTGCGCCAGCAAACTCACTGTTCAGTATGGTTTTCAGAAAAGTAAAGGGCACCTCAACTGTGCAGTGTTCAGAAAAGTAATTAGTAATGTAATTTAATTACTTTTTGAAAGTACTTTTACCATCTCTGATCAGATTGCATCCTTAGAAAAACAAAAAGGAATCCGCACCGCTTTACAAAAATCAATTTACCAGGTATTATATTCGCATGGACGCAAAAAGGCTTACGGGGTACATACCTATGAATTGCCTTCTAGCGCCCGGTGTACCTCTAAGGAAATTGAATAGAGAAGTACCTCTACAAATAGCGTCTTATATATATATATATATATATATATATATATATATATATATATATATATATATATATATATATATATATATATATATATATATATATATATATATATATATATATATATATATATATATATATATATATGTCATTTTCTGAGATGCACACTTTTTATCTCTTGTCAGGGTTAATTGTGGGTATGGCAGCGTCTCACCACCCACCGTTCAACATAGGCCGTGCTCTATAGATGTCGCCTATCTCGGCTAAACAGGCCGCAGAGTAAAATCCACAATTATTATTTTTGTATTTTATGATTGAAGGGTGTATGTAGCTTTGTACACTTTATGCTCTTACATCCTTGTTCCAGCATGATGGTTCCTCAAAAAAGTAAAGAGACAATTGAGTACCACCGATGATGCGAGGAAAGCAGCAAGGACTTGAAATCCAAGAGAAGGCCGATCAGCAATTATAAAAATAAAGAAATAAAAAAAGAACTGAAGTGGTCATCTGGGCGACAAGAGGACAAGCAGAGACCGTATTTCGGGAAAGTTAAAAGTTGTGTCTGCTCGCTGTCGCATACAACCTCATATTTTGCAGCATGGGCATTTTCTGGTCATCATTGCTATTGTTGCGGTGAATATGATCTGAAATGCCATATTATGCGGTGCGCGGCATTATAAGAGCCGTGTGTAATAATTTGCCGAAAACTGTGGTGCCCGCTGTGTCCAAGGCAAGTTGTCTCCTGCGCTCGTGGTGCTACTCTGCACCAATGTGTTAACTGCTAGTAAGGATGTAAAGACAATATCCCTTTGCTAAATTAAACCACAAAACCTATGCATTACGCAGCATAAATCTACTGCAAACTTTCTCAAAACAAATATTTATTGTGGCCCAACTTATGATCATGCAGTGTTCAGTCCACAGTTGAGTGGCTCAAATACAGAACTATCTCTGCTTTCGAGAGATAGACATTAGAATCCGTCAAAGGCGCCGATAGAAGGGCGCCACATATCTGAGAATTAAAGCCTGTCGGCTAAGGGAAATAGTAGAGAAAGTCTTTAGCGACTATAAATTGCATAATTCGAGGTTGCAGGGATGAAAGTCAACTTAGTGATGCAGCACACAAAAGGTGTTCTCAAGCAGCAAGGAACGAGGAGAACAGCCTGCTCGTAGCGGCTGTGTCGGTGCACCATTTCCAATTGAAGCTGGAGCTTCGAAAAAACCTGGCGATCCAGGTATTTTACCGAGAAAACCTGCCGATCCTCGGCATGCATTATTCTAGAAAAGTTCGACTGGCGGCTCTTATAGTATACAACACGCCATGCGTCGTTGTGTTTCAGCTGATATTGACCGCGATGGTACATGTTGTGAACTGCTACTGGAAATAGGCCGACTCTTAATTCTTATAAGCCCTGCAACTTTACGTAGGTACAATACACTATCACACCATACATTGGCAAGCGGCATAAGGCAGGTGGCAATGTATTGTTTGATTGTTTGAATAAACTCTTCACATGGAGAGCTGTCATGTCCTTCTCTCCATCGCACTGACTGGCTTCTGGGGCCTCAGTGTTCACTGGTTGTCAAGCTACGCCGAAACAAAGAAAAGTTGCCATTGAGGTTGACATTGAAGCGTAAAATTATTTCTAAGGAGACCAGAATCTATGCTGTGATCTCTCGAGCAAGTCTTATTTGAGACGGATGTATGACACATCAAACCATCCCACATTACCAATATGTAAAGGTTTCTAGTCGAGCCCTGTGTGCTTTGACTCTGGGTGAAAAAAATAGTACCCGCCTATTACCATGGCATGGCAAAAAAGTCCTTTATTATCATGGTTGCTAATATGCGGATTTGGACTTAGAAGACAAAAGTCTCCTGAGAATAGTCGTCTGTGCCTAAAGATGCAAGTTGCAAAGTTTGCAGACTGAAAGTGTCAGTTTAGTTAATTTCAATAAAGTATAAATATATTTCAATACTGGAATTAACTAAACACAGTGCATTTTGTCTTCAGAGCAGTGCATACAGCCTCGTCTGATTAACAGGATGAGGGACCTAATTATCGTGGCAAAAAAGAATCTTGACTCCAGTAACTGCAGTCTTATGCATCTTGAAGTATATAATATCCTTACCCTTCGAGGTAGTATCTAACTCTTGCCCGCGAAAAACCGCATATGATATTTGCAAAACTTGACAAAAATTAATCCCCCAGTTTCCTTGTATATACACATTTATACCCTTGTGCAAGCCAGACTCGGGGCGTGATTTTCTACAACTTTGTTCATTACTTAGCCAATGGTGTCAGCAACATCTAATAAAATTTGTCACTTCACTTGACAAGAACATCGTTGTCATCTTTGCTACCAGCCTGAAAAACGTGTTTTTTCTCTGTTGGAGTATGTATTTCTTCAAAATGGCAATTGACTTTACATTTTTGAAACCTTATATATCTTTCATATTTCTTGTACAAATGGCAAAGAATATTCATGCAATAGCTAAGAAGTCAAAGAAAATCAGAAGTGGCAGAAAAAGTCAAATCAAGTTCTTTCATGTAAAAGATGCTACAATTTTGTACAATGTGATATAGAAACCAACTGATCACTGCATGAATGTCATAAAAAAAACAATTGAGGAATGTGCGGTACAAGTTTGAAGCCAGAGTCTGGATATGCTTGCTTGTGCTTTTTGCAGATGTGCCGAGGGGTTTTGTTGACTGTTTGCTGATAGCAGAATGTCATAAATAGATAGGTAAACAGCTCGATATCCTAAAGTCTTGCCCATTGGCAAGTTTGAAAGTGTTTGCATCGATTATGATTACACAACAAAACTAGACTTCATGAGGTCTTAGGTTTTAGTTGGTTGGAATCATAGGCCATTATCCCAGCTCAAATGGTTTGGCAATCGCTGTACTGCAGTTTTTCATATCTGGAAAAATAAGCCAGTTGAGGGGCCTCGCATTTCTCATGATCAACAGTCTTGAACAAGTTTCAGTCATTCGTCAGATGGAAGTCTTAGGACACCTCTGACACGAAATCATTGCAAATATCTGTGAGGGCACTTGGAAGAAAAACCTTCTGCAGTTGAGCCAGGTCACAAACAGCAAGGAGGATTTTGGTCGTGGTCCGCTATGTGCAAGTAGAGTCGTCATTCGGCACGTGAAGAGTGGGGCAGTCATGACAGAAGATAGGCACCAAAAAAAACAAGGACAAGAAGAGACGTAAACACTGGCGCACTCGCAACTAACATTTATTGAAAAAACGAATCCCTTATATATCCGTCAAAAAAACCCTTCATCGCGACTAGGCACGGTGTAGACCCCTTTCCAGAAATTCAAATTCCTTTGTCGATAAGGTAATTGACGTGTCACTTGTGCACATCTTGCCCTTTGCTTTGATTTCAAAGGCCTCGTGGAGCTCCCTGGATATCTTATCTGGGTATCTGGCCAGAAATGTTGTGTCATTAAATGACGGGGAGCAGGGGCAACGGTTGCAGTGTGTTGCCAGATGTCCAGATGGGGTTGCTCGTGTGGCCGCGTCATGTTCACGTGCGTGATCGTTGAAGCATCGGCCAGTCTGACCGATGTATACTGACCCACATGACATTGGAATTTGGTAAACAACTCCCGTTGTGCACTCTGTGTATTTCTTGCGGTGTTTAGTTTTGCATTTCTCTGCAGCATCAGCGGAAAAATTGACTTTTTGGCACAGTCTTGACAGCCATTACCCACAATCTTAAAAAGGTAGCTGACCGTTACGACGTACCAGTAGATTTCTCGGCACCTAATAAGCTGTCAAGACTGTGCCGAAAAATCAATTTTTCCGCTGATGCTGCAGAGAAATGCAAAACTAAACACCGCAAGAAATACACAGAGTGCACAACGGGAGTTGTTTACCAAATTCCAATGTCATGCGGGTCAGTATACATCGATCAGACTGGCCGATGCTTCAACGATCGCGCACGTGAACATGACGCGGCCACACGAGCAACCCCATCTGGACATCTGCAACACACTGCAACCGTTGCCCCTGCTCCCCGTCATTTAATGACACAACATTTCTGGCCAGATACCCAGATAAGATATCCAGGGAGCTCCACGAGGCCTTTGAAATCAAAGCAAAGGGCAAGATGTGCACAAGTGACACGTCAATTACCTTATGGACAAAGGAATTTGAATTTCTGGAAAGGGGTCTACACCGTGCCTAGTTGTGATGAAGGATTTTTTGACGGATATATAAGGGATTCGTTTTTTTAATAAATGTTGGTTGCGAGTGCGCCAGTGTTTACGTCTCTTCTTGTCCTTGTTTTTTCGGTGCCTATCTTCGATCATGAACCAACTGGCCCAAATTGCCATCTTAATGCAGTCATGACAATTCTAACTTTACGCTCCTGAACATTGGAGCTGTTAGAGTGGGTTTGCTGTGCACAGTCCAGTAGTTCGATTTGCACGGAAATCACCTGAAGAATGATGGCAGTAACCGGTCACTGCCATCATGTTGTGTGAAACAGTAGACAAAAACAAGGCTGTCACCCCTCCCCCCCCCCACACACACACTTAAGCTTAGACAAAAGGTCTTTCATTTGTCATCTTCTCGAAGCTTCTAATCTTGAGATGCAATGGCATGCATGGACTAGCTTATTCAGTACCCCGTATATTAGCAAGGCTAGATGGAATCTGAAATGTTAAAATATCTGCGCACTGAATTCTTAACTTAGTACCACCCAAACCTGACTAGCTTATAGTGATGACAATTTGCGGTCATGAAAAGAGCATTATCAGAATTCGGTAGTGCTTTGAAAATAAATATACTTATCCTTATATTTACTGACATTGCTTATACCGGTTGCTATGAATCAGTTGATTATATTAAGTTTGTGTTTTTACTTAGACTGAGCAGGCACTTCCTACATACTTTCTGAACAGTTTAAGCCCGAAGAGCCCTGTATGGTTTATTGAAATACCATCTAACTTGTAAGGTACCCCTGGACCTGACCAAGGCTGTAGAACAAAGTTTAAGCCTCACTCCCTGAACTCCTAAAAATATCTAGACATAGTAAACGTTTTAAAGGGACCAGGGCAGTCAAGGGCGAGTGTTGCAGCTGATATTAATGACCGAACACATTTGAAATTGGCCGACACATCCGAATAAGCCTTTGAGGTACTTTGTATAAATAAGTAAACCTCCAGCCATTGTTTTTAGGGAATAGACTGGCCAAATCCAGTATACCTGCTAGAAATTTGACTACCTAAGTGTGTCTGACAGTTATCTTGTGGAACTGACGGGAGAGATCTAATTTTCCTCAGGAAACAGCTGAAACCGTAGCCATATAAGCCTGTTTACTGTTTTAGAATAAGCGACTTGTTTGTAAGCTTTCTTAGTTATACGCAGCATTGTATTCCTTTACAAAAGAAGAAATGGTATGAAATACCGACGATATTTACCTGTATACACTGGGTTGATTGATCTTTGGTCTCCCCTGGAGTTTTAGTCGACCGTTCCGATACTCCCGATAACGATACAATGCATGCGTAAGGGCGACGATGGAGTATCAAGTGTCGTTATCGTCGTCCTCGGAACGAACTGCTAAAACTCTGCTGACACCCAAACTGTTCGTATCACCGTGCGCATGTTTGCGGAATACTACTCAACAATCGCATCGATTCCATACTTGCTCCGTTCGTATCGTTGATCGCGCTGTTTATTCTATGTAGAGTTGCCACAAACAGTTGTCTGCGTGAAAGAAGTTCTCTTCTTTTGATCACTGTGGTCGTTGTCCAGTGATGGGCACATCTAAAGAAAGCGATGCGCAATGCCGCCGAACGCGAGGACCAAACCAAACCAAACGCCATGGGGGCCGCCATCTTTAAAAAGGAATCAACTAAACCAAAACATAAAAGTAGTTAGTTCTCCCCATACCTAGTTAGAGGGCAATATGAAGGTTTAAAAAAAATGTAATGAAATAACTTTTTCTTTTTGAGGTTATTTTGTAGATAACATAATTTCCCAGAGAAAATAGTATAGCATTTGGTTGTTCTTTGTATTATTATTGACACGATGTCCTAGCTCGCGTGTTCAGGGATTAACCTAGGTTCTGTACAGTGGGCAAACTGCATATGAAAAACTGTGGTGAAGCTAACGGATGTCATGGAGTTTTTCCCGCGAGCACAAAACGAGCTGCTGGATTAGCATGTCCATAGCAAGTCAGCCTTCTGCGATTGATCGAGACCGTCGAGACGCGAATGTACTCCGTTTCACCTTACGAGGGACAGCAGCAGACGCTTCGAGCTATTCCGATGCCGTATGAGTGTCACGTGAACTTTGGGGGAGCCGCAGGAATGCACGGGGTGCGTAGTCACGTGATTTGTAAGCAGTGCTCGCTCCGCTGGCATGGCTCCCAAGGTCCGCTGCGGTCCATCCTGATTAAGTGACTTTGAGCAAAAACGTGGCCTCGCGTAAAATCTCCAGACATGCAAACTATAATAGAACATAATAAAATGTTGAGACATTTACAAATTTCTGTAATGCGAAATTAGAGCGCAGCTTTTGAGGAGGAGGAGGGTGGGTATGGAGGGGAGGGTTATCCCTGTTCTCTCTCCTTACCCTCCTCTCCTCCTCTGCTTGTCCCATCCCATTCAGCGGGAAATTTTCGCCAATTTTCCGCTACGCTAAATTATACGACGATTTCCCGCTAAATTAGTGAGAAAATTTCCCCGCTAATTGTAGCGGTAAAATTTTCTCGTAAGGTGAAACGGAGGACAAGCGGATGTAGTACAGGTATGGAGCAAAGCGTTGACAAAGTTAATCATCAACTACTGTTGAGTAAACTCTGTAGTTACGGTCTGTCCCTTAAGTACTGTCGTCTCCTCGATAGTTACCTATCTCACTCGGCTGAACTTTGTGCGAGTATCCGGCCCATTATCTCCTCCTTCTTTATCTACTTCTGAGGTTCCTCAAGGCAGTAACCTCGATCCTTTGCTGTTTTTAATTTTTGTAATGATCTAGCTTCCTGTATTAAACAAACGCGGTTTTTGTTATTTGCTGATGATATTAAGTTGTTACAGCGGTTAAAACGGTTGACGATTGTGAATGTCTTCAGCGTGATATAGATTCGATTTTGGCGTGTGTTTTTCAAAAGACTTACTTTTAAATCAGTCAAAGACGAAAGTTATGTCCTTTTCTAGGAAGCGGGAAATTCTGAGTTTTCCCTATGTATTAGATTCCACCAATATTACTCACGTTGAGGTCATCCGTGATCTAGGCGTTTTTATGGATCCTGCAATTAATTTCAATCATCACGTGACTACAATTACGAATGCTTCCTTTAGAGTGCTGGGAGCCATGACGAGTGACACGCCGGTTTTCGAAACCACTTTGTATTTTACGTTGTTTTCTTCACTGGCGCGTAGTCGTGTTGAATATGCCTCAGTTGTCTGGAACTGTATTGAAGTGACAATTCAGGTGTATTGAGAGTGTTCACGTAGATTTCGTTCGTGTTGTTTGATCGTTATTTTCAACCGAATTATCTCTATAGTTATGAG
>JABSTQ010003361.1:0-35667 GCA_013358835.2 Ixodes persulcatus
CAGCCTTAGTGCTACAGCTTCCAATAATGTGGACGCGTATGAAAAGATTTGCCAGAACTTATCATTTTAGATCCCCATCACACGATCTATATGATTACAACTAAGTGCTTAGACAATCGCAAATCACTAACCTTGCATCAAGACGATGCTCGCGCGACCTTTTATTCTTGTTTAATGCATACATTTTAATCACGATATTAGCTCTCTGGTCACATCTATTACTATCACATACCCGGTAGAAATGTTCGTTCTAGTCGCACTTTCCATGTCAATTACAGCGATTTCACGTCACCCTCGGGTCGACTGCAAAACTACTTCAATCATCTGGAATCAGACGGCATTGACATTTTCAACCCTAACCAACCTCATTTTAGGAAGTGCTTGCTTCATGTATTGAAATAATGTTCATACTTTGCAACTATTCAATTCCTGTGTTTTTCCTTTAGAGGTGTGTGAGGCGACCATACTTTTCTTGTTTGCGTTTATATGCTATCTGAAGAGTTACTAACAAGTGCACCAATGTATAGGCTTTGGCTGTTTTTGGGCACTCAAAATACAAACAAACAAACAAACGAACTTTCGAGCTATGTTCCGTGCCTGGAGTCCGTTACGTCGTATGTATGTTTAGACAGCCGGAAGTTAAACAGCCTCAATGGGCGTCTCTCAGCTAAGAAATTTAGTAGTGCAACAGCTAGCCTGGGGCATTTAACGTGCACCACGCAGTTCTGATACACGACGCACACCGTATACGATGCTCATCCAACGAAACGGGCAGGGGATTAAACCACTAGGGTACGATTTTGGTCAAGGTGAGCTAGCGAGAACTTTCTCAGCTGCTGATTGGGCGTGATGTCACAGCTTTTCGCTGGCGGCGCGTAGTCGACTAATGAGAAATGTTTGGTCCGTTCGCGAGTCCACGCTCAGACATCTTTTGATGAGAACGTCTCTGGTGCCATGCCTTTAGGCTTTAGCGCTACCATCTACCGATCCATGTCAGATTGTGTACGGCAGCAGACCACCTTGAAATTTGAAATAGGAGTGCAGGTTGACAGTGTCTTCAAAAGGAAAAGAGCAGACGATTTCAGCCTGTAACCGATCTCACCTGGCCGCGGGGCTCTCTTTGTAGCGGAGGACACACTTATTTTTCGGTGTTTTAGAGAACGACAACGTTTTCTCGTTTTATGTCCGTCTGCGAATAACGCTGGATAGCAGACAAACCGCATTCTCCGTTCTCATTTGCAGACGAAGGCCATCTTAGCTCGCTCCGTGAGATCAGAGTTCCTGTATAGACCTTTGCAGAAATCGCCTCCTGCGCGCTGCCGTCTTTGTCTGCTGGGCTGTGAAACGCCTTCGGAGCATGCGCTGTTGATCTGCTGTGCGGTATATCGGACGCTGCGCATGCGTCCACAGCTCAGTGACTCAGCATTTTTTGCCCGGTCGCTTCGTTCGAGACTGCCGCTGGAAAGGTCTATAGGCTCCCTACGGGAGCCACAGTTGCGCTCTGTTTTCCACGTGCCGCCGCGCCGCTATTCGCCGAGATCCGATCACGTGAGGAGCCGGATCAAGTGCCGTGCAGGAAAGTAGACGTTGCATGCGCCCCGGCGTACGTTCCCCTGCTTTTGAGCACGCCGCCATTCGCCGAATTCAGTCACGTGACGAGCGGGATCAACATGCCGTGCAGGAAAGACGGCGCTACGGAGATGAACGCGCAACTTTTCTGGCTCCCGTAGGGAGCCTATTAGCCCCGTGCGCGACCGAAAGCGTCGCTGTGGTCGGCCTTCCACGATTGGCCGAACGCTGACTATGATGTCAGAAAGGGGATTTATCATCGCGGAAATAAGAGGAATGAAAGAACTTTAATTTTGACGGTGTTGGCAGTGTTCCTTTGAGAGTGCAATGATTTTAAGCTTCCACCATGCTAATAACAAACACCATCGAACTTGTTGTTTGCAAGGTAATGACGTCACAAGGGGGAACCACAGGAGGGCGCCACCAAAACATCTCGCCGCTAATAGACCATTCCATATAGCGCTCTCTGGGCGGCAACATTTTGTTCGAGAGCAGCGCCCTCTCCACACATCCGGGAAATTCAGCGGGTTCAGCGGGGTAAAACGAGAGAGAGGGCACGCGCCCGACTCTGTTAGCAGACGACAAACCGAGAGGTTGCCATTCTCCATCTTTGGGCTATACCGGCGGGCTGTACCGAACATCGAACTCTCGCTCGTGGCTGCCGTTGTGAAGTGGTTCGCGTTCTTAGAATAGTTATGGCTACTCCAAAATCAGCCTATAGCTTTCTGATGTTCTATTTCGGTAAATGATCAACTAGCATATATTTTTCCGTTACTTAAATAGCAGTTGAGTCAGCTGGCAGTACTACCCTCAACTACTGCGTGTATTGCGGCAGGGGAGCACATTTTTATTAATCATTTCAGACTTCCACTCATTGTCGCTAAAGGCCTACACCAGCACGAACTTCGTATAGTAAAAAAAGGTACAACAACCGGATTTACTTTTCGCCGGAGAGATCGGCCAATCTGACACAGTTTCCCCCTTTTTTTTTTTGCACGCAGGTAATAGCGCAATCGTACCCTGTTAAGGCTGAACTCCATGGAACGAATTATGTGACGAAGAACTGGCGAACGCCGCCCGACGGCACGCTCGTTCTGCGCGGGACGTGGCAGCCACTGTGTTGATTCCACGCGCAGAGCAAAAGCCGCCGGCAAAAATTCGTCGGTTATTCGCAGCATATTCGTCTTATGGAGTTCAGCCTTTTGTCTTTTTATCTAGCATAGTATTACACGACAACTGGCATACCAAAATCTGCGCATCTGCGCTTGAAATTTCCAAAACGACGCGATTTTAAACAAAGTTTGCACGCCAGCCGGATGCCAGGTACTGCCCACTCGGCGGAGCAGACGACATGCGGGGTGAGAGGGAGAGGGCATTTTTAGATGCGGAGCATCTCTTGCTCGGGTCTATGTCCCGCGGCGTCGGCGTCGTAGTCCGCACTCACACTACGCATGCGCAACTCTCCTCCTCTAGTCTCCTCTCCTTCAAGTGTGAGCGGTAGCGCGCTGCGCGCGTTCCCCATCACGTGACCTGGGCGGGGTCTGAGGCGAAAGCGTGTTTCCCCGGAGGAGGGAAAGGAGGAAAGTTTTCGGCTCGCGGGTCGCTGCGCCAGGCCAGGCCTTTCTAGTGGGGTGAGCTTTCCCCGCAATTCCGCGGCTGTCGTCTGCTAGCATTTCCCGACCGCTCGCGTCCGTTGCAGCCTAGATCTCGCCGGCCAGCCCGGTCTCGACGAGGAAACCTGCAAGCGCTGTTAGGGCATTTTGCGCCGCCTTACCGTGCGGTCTGATTAGACTTTCAAAGTTACTCGTGCTACATCAGTTCACCGCTGTTGACTCCACTTCACTCCGTTCTTCCGATGAAGTGTGATGGAAGCAACAGTCCCGTCAGTTAGTGGGTTGGCGCAAGCAAGCGTCAGCACCACCCCGATGCTCCGCATCACCCCATGGTTCCCTTCGGGAAGATGGTGTAATTTTTTTCTCTCTATTACCCTCTCTGCTATGACCCTAATGAAACGGTCTACTCTATACACCTCTTTCGTTTAGCCTCGTACCCAGCCACGTTGTCCCCATACCCGGTATGCGATTCGAAAAAAAAGCAAGAAATTTCAACCCGGAAAAAGAAAAAAAAAATAGAAAGGACATAACAAGAAGGAATGACGGTTGCAATTAAAATGTTAACATGTTCTACTGGCGAGGCGAGAGGAAAGCGATGTTTTCACGCATACCGAAAGTTCCAAAATTAAAGATGGCGGCGCCCACGTAGAAACGTGTTATACACCTTTTCTACGTGGGCGTAGAAAAGCCACCTAATAGGCGTATCCGGTATGGGCGACTTAAAAATAATAAAACGTTTCAACCAGTAAATAGTGAAAAAGTAGAGGAGAGGCAAAACGAGAATGTGTGACGGTCACGCTTATATCCTGAATGCCTTCTATTGGCGTGGCGACGGCAAAACAATGTTTTCGCCCATACTGGAAGTGACGACAATTCAAGATGGCGGCGCCCTTGCGGAAAAGGTCTATACAGGAACTCTACGTGAGATGACATCTGAGCTCGAGCGGAGCCCGGTGGCGGGCGCGTGCCCGTGCACTCACCTCCCTGAGAACCAGCGGCACCTGGTGGTGATCGGCGCGCACGTGCCGGTGGGCATCCTGCTCGAGCAGCGTGGCCAGCGACGCCCCACACAGCAGGCTCTCTGCGAGCGAGAAACGTTGGTCGTCCAAAAGCCGCTCACCAATGGCCTTTGGCTGCGACCGACCGGCTCCGCAGCAGCGAAACCGGTCGTAAGCAAGCCACAACCGCCTTAATACCCGGTTGTAACACAGTCGGTCGTAGTCAAAGGCAAAAACACCTTTGTCCGGTGTTTTAGATGCGGAGCATCTCTTGCTCGGGTCTATGTCCCGCGTCCGCGATGTAGTCGGCACTCGAACTACGCACGCGCAACTCTCCTCCTTCCCTCTCTCCAACAGCTGCGCGTTACTCTCTCCGCTCTCTCTCTCTACCAGCTGCGTGCACTGCGCGTGCGTTGGCTTCTCCTCACACCGCGCGCGCACGCGCAACTCTCCTCCTCTTGTCTCCTCTCCTTCAAGTGTGAAAAAAATAAAATAAACGGCGAGCGGCGAGCGTTCCAAGTTTCTCTGCCGCGAGCCGCGACGAAGGCTCGCGTAGGGGGTAACGCTAGGGCAGTCGGTGGCGCCATCTCTCGACGTCAGCACGCAACTGACTCTTTCCTCGGAACCAACACGATGCTCCGCATCACCCCATGGTTCCCCTCGGGAAGATGGTGTAATTTTTGTTCACCTTTTGTCCCTGCCACCCGTCCAAATGACATATAAATACAATTACAAATAGAAAACTACAGTACCGGCACTTCATTCCGCGATTTTCTTGCGGGTGCCGTCATTTAGGTGCGCAGAGCGGAAGCCATTGGCGATCGTTTCGAAAATACGCCTCCCTGAGCTTTACATATGGTGTCAGGAAGGGATGGGCAGCATTTCAAATACGCATCTAAAATACTTCGAGTATTTTGTATTTCGTTGTTAGTTACATTCTTGGGGAATGTATTTGTCAACTGCATTATAAATACTTCATATTGAGTATTTCAAATACAGCCCCAAATACCATTTTGGGCACCGCTCTTCGCAATCAAATGTGGGCACACTTCGAGAGTCAGACTAAGAGCTTGCCGCGCTTTGCGCAGTATGAACATTGAAGAAAGAACGAGGAGTTCATGAAAATTCCCCATCTGGTGGGGTAATTTAAAACACGTCGAATTAACGACTTGTCTGAAAAGGCTTTGATGCATCAACCCTAAATTTATCTTACACCGAATACATTGATTTTCCTTATGTTGTATCCGCCTATGAACTTATGACAAGCAAGTTTTATCTTTAGACCTGCAGCATTCTTTCTAAGCACTTGATTCTTAGTGTATGCAAACTCCTCTCTTCATTTGAAGGTAAAAGTTCGGCAGCTCTCTGCCTGGCTAGATCAGACAAAAATTGCGAACTCTTAGCAAGTTTATTAAATAGTACCTTAACGTTTCGGGACCGTCCCTTGCTCACGAGTGAGGGCCGGTGGGGATTTGCACACGAGGATGTAGAGGGCCTTGCAGACGTCCCTGATAAACAAATAGCGACGCCTATCACCACCGTGGGCAAGGGACGGTCCCGAAACGTCGGGGTACTATTTGATAAGCGTGGCTAGAGTGACGAAAATAATCCCTGGAGAAGGGGAACAAGGGGGACAAAGGACAAATCTCCAAACACAGGTAGGTGACTGGTGCGTGACCGAAAAATCCGCCTGGTCCTGGTGTCGAGCCAGAGACCTATTTATTTCCCGTGGAGTGCTCTACCAACCGAGCTAACCAGGAGTTAGACGTCAGTAGAGCAAACGGGTTTTATCAGCTGCCACCAGACTAACGGCAACAGGGGTGAACGGCTTGCATTTTAAGGTTATGATGATAATGCAGTTAATGCAAAGGTGGAAGCGAGCTGGACAAGAATGACGAAAATAGTCCCCGGAGAAGGGAAACAAGGACACAAAGGACAAACACAAATTTCCACACACAGCTAGGTGACTGGTGCGCGACCGAAACAAAATCAGCCTGGTCCTGGTATCGAACCAGGGATCTCTCCAGGTGCCAGATCGCCTCGGCCCCGGCGACATTTCAGCGAAGCATGGAAGCGCTCCTACGCGACCTCCCGGGGACCCGCAAGTGTTCCTCGACGACATTCAGGGGGCAGAACGCGAGGAAGAATTCGGGAAAATCCTGGAAAAAGTATACTCCAAAAACTGCACAGCAGCGGTGTTCGTCTTTAAGAAGACAAGTGCGAATTTCGAAGGCAAGAGGTAACCTACCTCGGACACCGAATTGAACGTGATGGGCTAAATCCTGAAGAACGGAAGCTAAAGGCCATCGAGGAATCAAACGCCAGCACCAAAAAATGTGCAAGAGCTAAGCTAATTTCTTGGATTCTTCACGTATTTTAGGAGCTTAATTCCCCGTATGTCTACCATACTCAACCCCTTGTAGGACCTACTCAAACTGAATGCGAAGTGGTAGTGGGACACGGCCCAAGAAACAGAATTTCAGGAAGCAAAGAACGCAATCCAGAACAGCGGATTTTTGGCTCACTTTAACCCATCGAAAGAAGTACTGGGGCCCTAATCTGGACACTTGGCGGAAAAGTCGGCGAGAAATCTGGCGGCTATGATTGGCCGGCGCCAAGGTCAAGTGCGGCGTCGGCCAATCACGGACGCCAGATTTCTCGCCGGCTTTCTCGCCAAATGTCCAGATTAGGGCCCCTGCTGGAGTGCAATGCCTCGCCGTATGACGTGGCAGCCGTGCTTTCTCATCAGATCGACGGCGTCCCAAGGATGATTGCGTTCCGCTCCAGGACCTTATCGCCCGCTAAAACAACTACTCGCATCTCGAAAAGGAAGCTATTGCCTTGATCTTTGGTGTCACCAAATTCAGAGATTATCTTCTGGGGAGACAATTGACACTGGTGACGGGTAAAGAGCCCCTCGTTGCATTCTTCGGGGAAGGCAAAGCTATTTCAGCGAGAGCGGCTAGTAGGATCCAGACGTGGGCTCTGACATTGTGTGGATACATATACAACATACGCCACTGGGCTGAGAAGTGCAATAGTACCGCCGACATGCTAAGCCGGCTTCCACTTAAGGAAGAAAGTAAATCACCGACAAGCCCAGGTCAAGTGGCCTCCGTGGAGAAACTGGAAACAGGACCACTTTCGGTGAAACAACTCGCGGATTTGACAGCTGCGGACACGGATTTGAATTAACTTTGAACGACTGTACTGAAAAGATGGCCAACTCAGCCAGAAGATACGACTCTCGAACCCTTCTGGACCCGTAGAGCGGAGATGTCGGTGAAGGGAGGACGTGTGGTGGTAATTCCACGGAAGGCAAGGCGAGCAGTGCTGCTGGAGCTACACGACGCCCACTCTGGGATGGCTACGATCAACTCCCTTGCCAGATCGCTCTGTTGGTGGCCAAACATGGATCGCGACATCGAGAACATGGCCCGCGACTGTCATCAGTGCCAGCAAGCTTAACCTATGCCGTCCTCAAGGGAGCCATTCTCGTGGCCAGAAGCGACCATTCCGTGGTCGAGAATTCATATCGACTATGCGAGGCCAGTCGACGGACATATGCTGCTAATTGTAGTAGATAGCTATTCTAAGTGGATTGAGGCTGTTCCGGTGAAAAAGATTATACTTAAGAAAAGACCGTAGAAGTAATGCGAGAATTATTTACTCGTTTTGGATTGTCATAATGTACCGTTTCAGACAACGTGACTCCCTTCACCGGACAACCCTTTAAAGAGGTACGGAAACGAAATGTTTGCACTTTTCTTTCTTCGTTTAGGTGTGGTCTATGCTGTGCCGGGAGCACAAAAACACTAGACTTGAATAGTGCTTCTGAGTTGCAGGCAGAGAAGTCAAGAAAACTAATTTTAAAACAAATTAACAGATTTTCAATGCCGTCACGTCATGAGTTCCCAAGAATCAGCGTCAGTTCGCGGCAGTATGGCTCTCTCGTGGAGTTACGTAGTCCTGAATGTGACATGGCGGAGAACGCTCATAAGCTGAGACTGCAGCCACAGCTACAAGCGCGAGCTAGCCCGTGCTCCTGGCTTGGAGACAGGCATTTCTAGCGCGAGCGCTCGATCGTTCTGCGGAGGAAGGCTTCAAAGCAGCGACCTCGAGCTCTTGTCCTTGTGGCATTGGCGGCATTTTCAACTTCACAGTGGTTCTGCAATGTGCATTCCACACCATCGAGATCGCCGTTCTTTGCAGACGTTAGGTAGGAGCTTGATCTGAGGATGCGGGGACCTCTGTCAGGCCAACCATACGCCATTGCTGGGTACTGACGGTTATTTCTATTAATTGGTTCCCTCGAGCCATTACTTCTGCGGTGTGAAACTAACAGGGTGAAGCGATCGCTCGTGGCACATAAATACCGGCATGGCTGCACATGATGTTACGGGCAAGCTATGTATAGGCCATAGGGCGTACAGCCCTCCGATGTTAAGGTGCAACCCCACCGTGCATGACGTTTTGGTGCTTTTTTGACGGCTTATAACTTTCTTTCTATGTATCTTACAATTATAAAGTTAATGTCAAATTAAAGAGCTGTCTTTCAACAATACTTTAATGTCTCGATATTACGATTATTTTTAGTTATTAGTTAGTTATTCAGCTTTTAATAGACCACAGTTTATAATATTGAAAAACATTATTTCTCGAGTTATAACGTCCCATCGTCCACGATATTTTACCCGAGCGTTCGGTTGGATGTACTTAATTAAAAAGGTAAGCAAGAACTGTACAGATAATGCATACTTTAAAATAAAAAATAAAGTTAAAATGGTATTATTTTATGGCGCTATAAAAACGGAATCACGTCAACTAATCAAAATAACGAGACAATAAATTATGAAGAATCCTTCGATATTACATTTTCCAGAACTTCCATATTGATTCATTACACGTTAAGAATGTTATAAGACCTCAAACTTTTCCCATTCAGTTACGGCAAATTGTAGCTCCTTAATATAAAGTACAGATGGCGACACCTGTTCAAGAACAGCTTGATGTGCATTTTCCGTCGTGTGCCGCTTGGAACGCCACGTGAAAGACAGAAAAAGCGCCAGATGTCAGGGTGTCAGATGCCTGGATGCCGGCAGTGAGCGAGCCAGAGATGTCAGAACAACAAGCGCAAGGCAGCGGGTGCACCACAGCTACTTTTGCGCGCGTTCTGCTGTGCGTCGGTACACATGCCCGACGCGATCCAAATGAAATAGGCGCTATGCAATGCATTCTGCCATTTCAGATTCTGCCAAGTATACGAAAACATTTTAATGTTTTTATCACTTGCAGAAATCATTTTCGCAATCAAACTATGCCTTGTCGGAATGGTTCGACTATATTTTGTTTGAGAAACCAACTCGGTGGCTCATAAGTGGCAGCGATATTAAAACAAAACGCAACACATTAAATCGTCACAGTATCTCTGAGCCAACACGCTGGCCTATGAGTCTATATTTGTCGGGTTTAAATATCGGCCGAGGTGCCCGCAATCCGACGGAGGCCAATCTGAGATTTCGGTTGCACGTCAAAAGATCTCCAGTATGTCTAAATAAACCCGCAATTTTTTTTTTTTTATTGGGGCCTGTTGAGTGATTTTTGTTGGTTTGGCTTGTGAAACCCTAAGATCTGAATATTGGCTTTGCTTTACCTTAGTTCGGAGCGTAGCCAACGCTACGGCTGGTGAAGCCACTGAAGCAGTACCAAGAGCGCGAGGTCAAGCTGTTCGTTCTCTTTCTGTGCCTCTGCGGTCGGGCTAAACTAGAGCCACTAAATAAGCTACGCTGCATACATATCTTAATGCTTAAAATGATGGTTGTCAGTTATCTGAAGCTTTATCTGAAATCACAAGAAACGCTTTTCCGTCCTCCAGAAATGTTCAAACAGTCACGACAAAGCAAAGCAATATTACGTGCAGCTTTCTGACATCGAAACTAATGCTGAGGACGTCGCACTTTTCAATCATGGCGATCGGCAGCTGCGTTTGATTTGTTACTAACCACCAAGATGGCGGCGCCCACAACAATATCGGGGGAAAAAGTGCCGATACTCTAAGCGTAGCTCATTTGGTTTAGTTCACAGGCTAAACCAAGTGCGGTGGGGATTGTTGGCCGAGTGTGTTGTGGCACCGCAGATCAGAGCACGCTTTGGACGGAGCTCGAGCGCGAGCTCCGTTCAAAGCACGGAGCTCACGCTGCAGAACCTGTAAAAGCAAGTTTTGCACATTGCTCATACGCGGCGCGAAGTAGTTCTTACGAGATTTGGTTGTCGGAGGAAAAAGCGACGCTTTTGGCGTTTGGAACGTGTGCGTCTTGACAAGATATTATCAAGATAAAGAGGAAAACTAGTAATGCTCCGCGAGGAGCCGGACTTGTTTCCCTTGCACGAGAACTAGCGCAGCCGTGCGCGTTCCAAAGAAAGCTCGTGCAGAGAAAAGCCAGCAAGGGACCAGGGACGTCATATTCAGGATATAGAAAAATATGCCACTATATTGAAGCGCCACAACACACGATTTCCCGCATTGATGTACAGGCCTGGAAGGCGATCCCACCGCCATCTGTTGGTTCTGAATCACATTAACCAGGGGTGGGGTTGTACTTTGCGCAAATATCGCTTATACTTCGTCTCACCTTAGTATGGACTATTGTTAGCCGCGCGTGCTAAAAGCGCGAGCTAGTCGCTTTGATTGAAGCCTCGGCGGCTGCACGAGCGCTCGTGCAGCAAGTGCTCTAGTCAAGGCAGTCAAGGCTGGCCGCTCGCGCTAGCACAGCCTTCGCGGTTAGTCCATGCTAAGGTGAGACGAAGTATAGAACGGATCCCTGACGTTATTGACCTATGAAACACGCGTTCGTTTTTCACCCCACGCAATAGACCGACACGCTGTTTACAAACAAGCCCGCGTTTGCCCACACAAGGTGTGGGCACTGCGCGTGCGCAGAAGCCGAATTCGCATCAAGTGAAGTGTCTGCGCATGCGCAGGGCCGTCGACAGCGGAACCGCATCTGCGTGACGTAAGGGCCGCCTGTTGGTCTATAGACCTTTCTAATGTTTACAAAATCACAGTCCAGCGTGCGATCTTCACAGCCCAGCACGTGCGTGTTCGTCGCTTCGGAAAGCGAGCAAAGCACGCGCCATACGCACGAACGCTCAAAATGGCACCGGCCACAAGCTCGTTTTTGGAAAGGTCTATAGAAGTCCCAGTAAAAAATTAAAGAAAAACGAGCAGCGTTCACCTCCTCAACTCGCAGCCAGAACAAGCGGCCACGTGATCTGGAGCCGATTATATGCCGCCAATGTTGATCACAGCCACGCGCTGGGGTTGGCAAAGCACAGGACACGCGCTGAGTTCCAGACATTGTTATGGCTCGGCTATTGTCGTCGTTGCAGCGATTGGACACAAGTCACTACCCGAATGCTTCTCGAGCTATAACTTTGTTTCACCTTCGGTCCGGGCGCGGACGATGGTATGAACCGAAGGGCCAATCAAAGAGCGCAAAAAGCGCAACGTCATGGCGTGCTCTCTGCGCTTGATAGGACTAGCCGGCGGAGGAGCACGCACAGAGACGGCGAACACCGGCTGGTCCTATCAACTGCAGAGAGCCCGACATGACGTTGTGCCTCTTCGCTGTTTGATTGGCCCTTCGGCTCATTACATCGGCCGCGCTCGGACCGAAGCTGAAACGAAGTATAGTAATTATCACGAGCCCAAATCGAGTGCCCACACAATGCTCGGGTCCAATCTATGAACAACATTAAAATATCGTCATATGGGTGTACTGCGATCCCCACTTTACGTCATCAAATTTTGCGAAGGAGAGATTGAATGAAAATGATCGCTTTTGTCTCTGAAATTACACCGCAACAAAGGAGTTTCTTGACCAGTGGCGTTGCGTGCGAGTAACCTTGAGTCCCACTAGTGCCAGTAAGCTCGTGTAAAGTGAAAAGCATTCCAATTGAATGTCGTTGCACCGCCCCTTTAATACTAGGCGAGATTGTCACGCGTTGACGCCACCAAGCTGCAAGGGACACGAGAAGAAGGGACACGAGAAGAAGGGAGGAACGAGACGTTTTCCTCCTTCTCCAGTCAGACGGGAGAAAGCTTTCGCCCTCCCAACTCATCTTCTTTCGGTTTCGTTTTTCGAGCACGTCGCGCACGTTGTTTAATAAATGTTGTTAAGGCTGAACTCCATGGAACGAATTATGTGACGAAAAACTGGCGAACGCCGCCCGACGGCACGCTCACTTTGCGCGCGACGTAGCAGCCACTGTGTTGATTCCACGCGCAGAGCAAAAGCCGCCGGGCAAACTTCGCCGGTTATTCGCAGCATAATCGTCCCATGGAGTTCAGCCTTTAAAGAGCCTCTGACACACCAAAAAAAATTTTTTTTTTCATGCTAGGCGTTAAAATGGCATATCAGGACATTACAAAAAAATTGTTTCACTATAGAGTTGCGTAGTTTTTTTTATAAAAAATAGAAATACGAGGCCCAATTCAAAGTTCCCGCCGTGCACTTTGACGGAACAGTGTACCGCAAGATGTCCGGGCGGTCAGAAGGGAGGCATCGCCGGAAGTCACGTGAGTTGTATCCCTCCTCGTGCTTACCGCGAGCGCGTGTAATATATTTTTTTAAATATTTTTGTTATTCTCCGCACCTCCACGAGCGATCGAAGCAGACAAGGTTTCTTTTATTTGTTTTTCATCGCTTAATGTTACTGTAAAGGTAGAAGAAGCGGAGTCAGTGAATTGACAGTGATCAACTACAATGCCTAGAAGGTTCTATGTGAGGGACTGTACCGGTATTTCAGCAACTGAAGAAGAGATCACACTGCATGCATTTCTGAGAGACATACATCGGCCGCATGTGCACCTAGTAAACAAGTTTTACTCATGTTCTAGACAAAATACGTACTTTGTGCTCGACGTTTACTTGTGCTTGGTACACTCACCAGTTCGTATTCTTTAGACGGCAGGCATCTTCAGCGTGGAGAATATCCGATGATTCAACGACCTCGGTGTCTGAACCTTCAGCAATGCGATCGGGCGTGTCGTATGCTAGCAATCCTAATTCCTGCGAGCGTTCTAAAAATTTTTTTTTTTCAAAACTTGATAGCTTGTTTTGCGTCCAGTATAGCCCTGTATCATCGGACTGACGGCATGCACTCGTACACTGGCTCGTACTCGCAACGCTTTCATCATTGACCTCCATCACGTCGATCCACTGACTTCTACGTCCTCAAATTGTACAGCACACAAACTAACCAACGGTGCAGAGATAAAGAGCTAGTGGAACTGAAACTTCATTTTCTACGATCGCTCGTACGAAGAGCAGAATAAAAAAAAGTAAAAAAGTCTTAGGCACGGTCGCGGAGAGCACGAGGAGTGAAACTCACGTAACTTCCGGTGAACCCACTTTTAGTGACATAGGTCGATGCCTCCCTTCTGACCGCCCCAACACCTTGCGGTACACTGTTACGTCACAGTGCACGGCGAGAACTTTGAATTGGGCCTCGTATTTCTATTTTTTATAAAAAAACTACGTAACTCTATAGTGAAACAATTTTTTTTTGTAATATCCTGATATGCCATTTCAACGCCTAGCATGAAAAAAAAATTTTTTTTTTTTTGGCGAGTCAGAGGCTTTTTAAGTTGATTGAGCTTCAGCGGCAGCGAAGGCCGCTTGTAATTCCGTCTTCTAGTCCAAACGTGCAGAACATTTCGGTTGCATTGACGTTTTTACCGCTAATTTTATCAAACGAGTACACGAAGCCGCTAGAAACAGCGAAGTTCCGGAGCAGTGCCAGCAGCGCTACGTACACTGGTTAAAGCCTGGTTCAGACAGTTGCGTTTGACTGCGTTTGACTGCGTTGCGGCTGCGAGAAACCAGGACATCCCTGGTGCTTCTATCGCGTGCCAAGATGATTCCTTGAATTGGATTCCGCGCTTCGTACGAAGCACATATGTGTCGGTGACTCGCTTTCGGTTCTCGACGCAACGCAGTCAAACGCACTCAAACGCAAGTGTCTGAACCGGCCTTAAGATGGCCGTTTCTGGATTGCCACGCGGAACTACAGTAGCGGAACCACGCGGAACTGTGTCGACGTTTTCGACGTTATGGAAATCGCAGGAACTGCGTCCAAGGCAGGCAGGTTTTCCTGCCGGCTGCCTGGGTGCCTTCCGTGCTGAGTTCGGTTCTGTTTTCCCGTGCCGAGTGCCAACCGGCGTTCAACGTGGTTCTGTATTTCTGCGTGTCAGCAACATAGCAGCAACATCGTTATGGCAGAGTTGTGCGTAGTGAACAGAAGATGGAATTATCGCCGATGTGACCGGTGTTCGCGTATCAGTGGTGTAACAACAAGATGAGATGACGTAAACTGTCGGCCATTGATGCCGCTGGTCGGGCCTTGATTGGAGTGGGCGGGGTGTCGCAGGTTGACACTCCGCTTTACATTAAAGAGTTTCAGACCACTTGAGGAATTAGGTGCAGTCGATCGACGTGCGGATAGTCATGTTGGAACTTGGAACGCTGCTCTGAACGATAAGCTCCTATCGTACAGTGGCCAATGTGACTGTCGGTCCCCGGGAGCGATTGCGCTCAGGGGAAAAGACTGGACAGTACGAAATTATGACAGAAAGTATGTATATTTACAATGGAATTTTAGCATTAAAAATAAGAAAAAGCAGGTAAAATCGAAAAAAAAAGCTATCCTTTATTTTGCTGTTTAAATATAATACGGTTCCTGGAGAAACTGCCCTCCAAGTGGCGCGCTGGGATGAGCGCTAGAAGTGTTCGAGCTCGCCACGGCGTAGCTGGCGTAGCTCCGTACACTTGCCGCAAGTCGCGGCTTTGACTGCATTCAAGTTGATCGAAAAGCGATTTCTCTGCCCGTGAAGCATCACTTCCAGCTGGGTGAATATCTGCTCTACAGAGATTAATTCAAGACGGCAATCGCAGCCGTGCGCGAACAGCACAAGTAGAAAAACAAACACTACAATATAAATGGTGGCTACGAAGTGCCGTGCGGGGCAACGAACTCATGGCTTGGAACCACATTGGAGCGGCTCGATTTATTGGCTTTCAAATGATTACAGCATGATCGAGCGTTTTCTTTTTAATAAGAGATTCATCCCCTGAGCCATTAGAAATACTCTCAGATGTATGACATCGCTGGAAACAAATCAACATGCTGTGAATATTTTTTATTGCTTAGGGAGTCACCGAAAAATTCCGTACGTTCAAAACGACCAGTATAAAAGACTGAAGCGCAGATCTCAGGAGTAGTGATCGGGTTATACCCCTGTTACACGGGCGCACTTAACTGCAGTTGCCCTAAGCCACAGTTAGCGCACAACACTCGCCGACAACATTCTGCGGATATGCAGTCAAAGCTATGGGCGAACGTGCGCTTGAGCACCTTGAGCACCCATCGAAGCAGTGCACGCGCGCTCTTCACTTCTTATGGAATAGCTGTCTGAGAAGAGTATAGTGCAGTATCGGTAGTTCCGCGTAACAGCAGTTAAGCTGAGTTAACCGTGGTTAAGTGTGCCCGTGTAACAGGGGTATAAGTGTGCTGTTGATTGATGTTTCTACGTGCGATGCATGTGTATGCGCTCAATGTATGTTCAGCTGATGCTTGTAGTATGCCTAATGTGTCTACATGTGTTTATAATAGGGGATTCCGAAGCGCAATGGTGGCGTGAGAAAAAAAATTTTTTTTGTAGAACATGAAATGGGCGGTACCTAGCGCCCCCTAGCCTAGCTACTTGCAATTACTCTGCTTGACCCTGCCATCTAGTGGCAAGTGATTTAACCTCCTTTTACGCTACGCGGCTCAGAGATCATATACTAACTCTAGGGGAAAAGGTCCGCCATTTTCCCATGCATTCTAGCTGCCGCAAGCGGCGGAGCATGTAGGCAGACCCTCGGGGACCCACACATGGTTACCATGGCAACCGAAGCCCCGCTGTCCCCGATCGCACCTCCGGAAAGGGAGTCCCATACCATTGTTCTGCGAAGTTTCGTCGACAGCATTCGATTTCACGAATATAATTATATCATCAGAGCGGTTTCATGAACTTCAACAACCCACTAACTTACCGGTGGAAAGGTATTCGCGTTCCTTTCGAAGCTTTCTTTTTGCATAGCGCGCAGATGTACGGCCTCCCGTCAACTCTAAACTAAACCAGATAACCGGCTCCGCGGGTGGCCGCGCCCCAGGAATACGAAACCGCGCAACCACCAGATTTCCGAGATTTCGACAGAAGGGAAGTTAATGCAGCGTAATGAGTATACTGCCTTTTATAAGCGTTAGAATAGCTCAGAATTTAGTTTACAACGGTAAATTATCACTGTTTATTTTGCTGAGAGTTTTCAGTCTGCGCGATTACCATTGCGACTGTCGTCCTTCAGCTGGCAACATTGGTTTCTTTCTCTCGTGTTCTGTCCATAGAGTTATTACAATAAACGCTAGAGGCTCAGCTGGCGCTAGTGTGCTGTTGCATTTTGAAGCAGACAGCAAGCAGTCAGAAATTGACTTCCGGTAATGCATTTCTATGGAAAAAAGCGAGTGCATTTCCTCTCTGCGCTTGATTATAAGAGCAAGTATCACCAATAATTTGCACCTACTAAGCACATTGGAACATTTCTCAGTCACGCAGACGAAATAATTGGTCAGTTACAGCATTTTTATTTGAAATTCGTGGCATGAAAAACGGTGTTAAAACCACTTCGCACGTGTATTTATGTGCACTGTCGGACACTGTTAGCGCGAACACGGCGTCGGCGCTTTCCAGCATGGGGGATATAAGTGCCAAACGAACGAAGGACATGTGGAAAACCAAGAGAGACGGCAAGAACTACGCAGTGACACTGGATAAGGAACTCCTTGTGCATGCAGACGATCAAAATAAATTGAAAGTCACGTAATATAGTTCGATTTGCAATAGATAAGTACTGCTTTATTCTTTCTGCTCATGAATATGTGCGAAGATGCTTGTTCTGGGTTCAAATCATCACCCGCACGCTCCAAATCTTGGCAAATAGGGAAAAGCCAGAGAACAGGTGCCCGATAAAAACTGCCCGACATAGGAAATAATAAGAAAACACACCTTTAGTAGCCCACGTACTTTATTCTTTACGTTTCGAACGTTTTTTTACCCACTCGTAAAGATGCACGACGGGGTCATTTTCATATAGTGATAGGACGGGCATATTAACAATATATAAGCACCAACGGAATGCTGGCGAACTTTGAACATACTCTACATTCCTTTCGATCGTTATTTTGCTTAGAATCGTCGCTCGTTTCTACATACCTGCCATGGAACGGAGGATTGGGCCTGAAATATAGCGAAGTTTAACATCGTTCAGTGGTAAAGAAAAAATGCTGTAACTAAAGCAATTACACTTTCACCATATTAATAAAGATACATTCTATCCGGTACAACCGAAATAACAAAAGTTATTCATGTTATTTTCCGGCAAAGAGACAAAATTCACGCGCGTTTTCCCATAGGAATACACAGGAAGACTGGAAAAGTAGACTGCATGCTGTCTGCTTCAATTTGCAACCGGAAGTCCCGTAGACACTAGCGCCAGCTGAGCCTCTAGCGTTTATTGTAATAACTCTATGGTTCTGTCGCTCTCTTTCACTCGGGACCCAGGATGTCGGCGCACGGAACTTGCCACTCCTCCTCACCCACCTTTACCCCACTGACGCGGCTACGCCATAATTTCGTGTTACCGTGCTGAAATGGGCCAAGACGCTGCTTCGGATTTGCTTTTCTTAAGAGCGGCGTTTAATTTCGCGGGCGAACGGTTTATCACTCCTCCGTGATGTGCGGTTGACGCAACGATTGACGAAGGAATTGTGGCTCGAGGAATAGCAAAGGTAAGACATAAAATGCGCGAACTGGGTGCCGGTTGTCTCTGTTTAACATCGCAGTGCTGACGATGAGAAGACTGAGTGACTGCATGCTTTCGAAACGTAAGTTTCTTTACCTGCAGGGGGAATCCGGCTTCGGAAATAAATACAGTTCGCGGAAAGCTCGTGTTACGTTTATACTTGCTCCTCTTCTCGCCCCGTACAATAGACTTAGTGTTCTCGTTAAGCCTTATTGAGCTCGATTTGCTCGATTCGTGGCCGCCATAATGAGATGCAGGCGACGGAGGAACTTTTGCTCCCCTGCTTTAGGGACGAACGTTTCTCCCTTTCTGAAGGAACATATGTATCAAGAGCGTTCCTCCCTTTAGGGAGGACTATACTGACCCTTTTTTTCTAAGAGTGTGCGCTTCTCGCTGGCCGACTTTGAAGCGAGTGATGGAGAGCTCGCGCTCACATCGTTTCGTTTCCGTATTCCAGAACGGTGTGCCACACGTCCGAACTGCACTTTATCACACACAGTCGAATGGACTTGCCGAACGGGTGGTACGAACGGTGAAGTAAAGTCGGCGCTGAAAAAGATTTCTGGCAAAGACCTACAAACAAGGCTGGACCGCTAGTCGCTATCATACCGGCGAACACCCAACAACACGTCAGGAAAATCCCCGGCAGAACTCTTGGTAGGATGTTAGCTGCGTTCGAGATTGGACCTCATTAACCCGCGCGGCTGGAGGAAAAGGAAGAACAATCTCGGACTACCGCTGACAGACGCGTTCGACAAAGAAAAACCGTGTTTATACGCAACTACACATCGGCTTCCCGTTCGATTCCGGGAGTCGTAAAGGAAACGAAGGGAGCGCATGGCAATCATTAGGGAGTTTTAGCGAGTCGCTTTTGGAGCACACGGTTCCGAAATCATGAACGGTGCAGCTGGTTCCTTCGTGAAACCGTACGTGAAATTTAACGTATTTTAGCGAATCGTAAAACTGGCGCAACCATGTAAACGGTGATGATGATCGCGTTTGGCCGGTAGCGCCATCTTCTAGTAAACACGTGAAACATTCTGCAGCGTGCAAATCCGTTGCTCGTGTTTCCGGCGTACGACTCATGTAAACAAGGCGCCGACCTAACATTTAGGGGTAGGAATTTCAGAACCTGCGAAGCTAGATAGAGTAAAAACTGTCTGAATGGCCGCGAAGGTAGGTGATGTGTCTCCGTCATCTTGAACTTCAACGAATTTTCACGTTGTCTGTCGTCGAACCAAATTATTTCGTCTGCTCGCGGTCACCGCGGCAGCCAGTCTGCCCGGATATCACAAACAAACTTTACTAGCACGTGTAGTTTACAGCATTCACGATCGCTTACCATTGTGAGCAGTCCTCGAAATGATTTGGTTCAATTTCGCGAATGAAGCAGGGTAACAGGATGGCAAATCGCCTCTCGCTGCAATAAGCCTAACGCTCGGCTGGCCCGGTGGAGTACGTCGCCGGACGGTCGACCACCTTTTTTTACCCTGAGTCGTGAACGGTGCTGGCTGCGTTTCCGTGACGACTCGAGCGGCCGGAGTGGGAGAAACGAACGACCCGCCCGAAGCCCCCCAACGACTCGCGCGCGCGTTAGCAGTGGCGTTGGCGATGCGTTCGAGGACGAACCGTTCGTGTAGAAACGACTCGCTAAAACTTCCTATTACTACGCCAGACGGCGATGTTGTCCGACACGCCAACCAGATCAGGCTGAAGACTCCACAAGTGGAAACACCAACTTCTGGGGACGGCACATGGATGGACGACGTCAGTATTCCCGAGGCGCCAAACATGCCCGTGCCAAAAAGGACAACTCGTCCGGGACAGAAGCCCTCGAGATTTCAAGTTGCTTAATGTGAACTAAGGGTGGAGGGGTGCTACGTACGTACGCGCCGTACGAGCCAGCGGTACGAGTCGTGTGCCCCAACCGACGGAGAGGCCCCCGACACCCGCGGTTTTACGAGCGGGGCCCGGCGGAGTTTCCCTCTCCTGTCAGGAACATAAACGTCGGCGGACCACCCCCGGCAAGGCAGAAGGTGCTTTCTACTGGTTTTGACTAGACGCTTTTCTTTCGCTCTAATAAACTCAGTTAACTGCAAACTGGACTCAACCACCATCACTGTTAAAAGACGTCAAGTAGAAAGCGCGAGGCATCGCAGTACTCGCTCGTGCCGCAATGGCACGTTGGCACTGCAATGGTGGGTCGAAGGCTCGAGTGGGCGGCGGCGGACGCGCCTACAGACCTTTGGTTTTGCGCCGGGTGTTCTTGCGGCGGGTGAAGGAGACGGCCAGCGCGTCGTACATGGCCGTCAGCTCGATGAGCGCCAGGTTGCGCACCTTGCGCTGGTCCGCCGCCGACAGGTGGCCGAGCAGGGCCACGCCCGCCGGGTTCGCCGACAGGGTCACCAGCTGCAAAGGAGAGCCCGTCTCAGCCCGTGATGGCGACACAGAGTCTGCTCAAAGACGGCGGCGAACCAGCGGTCAAAGAGACGCCCTTTCGCCATCTTTGGAGCACCGAAATGAAGGAGCTGCATCGTGCTGCATAATGACGTCAGCACCAACAGCAACGTTCTTAGGTCTATCCGTCGACAGGCTCCACGGAAGAGCGTCGTTCGAAAACGGTTCTTCTCTAAATTACGGTCAGTGCGCAGGCGAGCTGGTGGGAGTTTACCATGACGATTTTACCCCGAGACTAGGGCAGGAGGAAATTTTTTTTTGCGATGGAAAAGAAAGTAATAGGAACAGACAGCGTCTCTAATACCTTAGTTACACTAGCGCTCTCAACTGTCATTAAGCCAACGATTGTTGACATATCTCAACTGTCATTGAGCTCAACTAAGTTGTCCGGTGTACCCGGTGCATAGGCCTAACAACAACAGTTGAGAGGCGCGTCAAGGGACACAGTTGAAACAGAAACGAAACCAAGACTGATGTCACATTATCTTTTATAAATAGCCATGCAAATGAGTTATATGCACACTTTTAATTCATCATAGACGCATAAAAAGCTTTTTTTTTTGTCTTTAGAGTAAAGAGGCGACAATCAAAACGTTTCGCATGAAGTCAAGCAAGACCAAGGAGGTTATAAGTACTATACTCCGTTTCATCTTATGTTGTACCGCAGCGAAGGCTATAGAAGCGCGAGCTCACAGCGTTGGCAGAGGTTTTCGGAAAGGTCTATAGACGATTGCAAACAGGGCATCTGGTGGCCGCCATGCTCTTCCTCGTGTGAGCAAGCACGTGGAATTCCAGGCCTGCCAAAACTATCTTCACGTGCATGCTGCACGTGCTTGCACGGATGGGGCACCAGCCGGGACGCCATGCTTGCAAACGTCTATAGACGATTGCAAACAGGGCATCTGGCGGCCGCCATGCTCTTCCTCGTGTGAGCAAGCACGTGGAATTCCAGGCCTGCCAAGGCTATCTTCACGTGCATGCTGCACGTGCTTGCACGGATGGGGCACCAGCCGGGACGCCATGCTTGCAAACGTCTATAGACGATTGCAAACAGGGCATCTGGCGGCCGCCATGCTCTTCCTCGTGTGAGCAAGCACGTGGAATTCCAGGCCTGCCAAAACTATCTTCACGTGCATGCTGCACGTGCTTGCACGGATGGGGCACCAGCCGGGACGCCATGCTTGCAAACGTCTATAGACGATTGCAAACAGGGCATCTGGCGGCCGCCATGCTCTTCCTCGTGTGAGCAAGCACGTGGAATTCCAGGCCTGCCAAGGCTATCTTCACGTGCATGCTGCACGTGCTTGCACGGATGGGGCACCAGCCGGGACGCCATGCTTGCAAACGTCTATAGACGATTGCAAACAGGGCATCTGGCGGCCGCCATGCTCTTCCTCGTGTGAGCAAGCACGTGGAATTCCAGGCCTGCCAAAACTATCTTCACGTGCATGCTGCACGTGCTTGCACGGATGGGGCACCAGCCGGGACGCCATGCTTGCAAACGTCTATAGACGATTGCAAACAGGGCATCTGGCGGCCGCCATGCTCTTCCTCGTGTGAGCAAGCACGTGGAATTCCAGGCCTGCCAAGGCTATCTTCACGTGCATGCTGCACGTGCTTGCACGGATGGGGCACCAGCCGGGACGCCATGCTTGCAAACGTCTATAGACGATTGCAAACAGGGCATCTGGCGGCCGCCATGCTCTTCCTCGTGTGAGCAAGCACGTGGAATTCCAGGCCTGCCAAAACTATCTTCACGTGCATGCTGCACGTGCTTGCACGGATGGGGCACCAGCCGGGACGCCATGCTTGCAAACGTCTATAGACGATTGCAAACAGGGCATCTGGCGGCCGCCATGCTCTTCCTCGTGTGAGCAAGCACGTGGAATTCCAGGCCTGCCAAAACTATCTTCACGTGCATGCTGCACGTGCTTGCACGGATGGGGCACCAGCCGGGACGCCATGCTTGCAAACGTCTATAGACGATTGCAAACAGGGCATCTGGCGGCCGCCATGCTCTTCCTCGTGTGAGCAAGCACGTGGAATTCCAGGCCTGCCAAAACTATCTTCACGTGCATGCTGCACGTGATTGCACGGATGGGGCACCAGCCGGGACGCCATGCTTGCAAACGTCTATAGACGATTGCAAACAGGGCATCTGGCGGCCGCCATGCTCTTCCTCGTGTGAGCAAGCACGTGGAATTCCAGGCCTGCCAAGGCTATCTTCACGTGCATGCTGCACGTGCTTGCACGGATGGGGCACCAGCCGGGACGCCATGCTTGCAAACGTCTATAGACGATTGCAAACAGGGCATCTGGCGGCCGCCATGCTCTTCCTCGTGTGAGCAAGCACGTGGAATTCCAGGCCTGCCAAAACTATCTTCACGTGCATGCTGCACGTGCTTGCACGGATGGGGCACCAGCCGGGACGCCATGCTTGCAAACGTCTATAGACGATTGCAAACAGGGCATCTGGCGGCCGCCATGCTCTTCCTCGTGTGAGCAAGCACGTGGAATTCCAGGCCTGCCAAGGCTATCTTCACGTGCATGCTGCACGTGCTTGCACGGATGGGGCACCAGCCGGGACGCCATGCTTGCAAACGTCTATAGACGATTGCAAACAGGGCATCTGGCGGCCGCCATGCTCTTCCTCGTGTGAGCAAGCACGTGGAATTCCAGGCCTGCCAAGGCTATCTTCACGTGCATGCTGCACGTGCTTGCACGGATGGGGCACCAGCCGGGACGCCATGCTTGCAAACGTCTATAGACGATTGCAAACAGGGCATCTGGCGGCCGCCATGCTCTTCCTCGTGTGAGCAAGCACGTGGAATTCCAGGCCTGCCAAGGCTATCTTCACGTGCATGCTGCACGTGCTTGCACGGATGGGGCACCAGCCGGGACGCCATGCTTGCAAACGTCTATAGACGATTGCAAACAGGGCATCTGGCGGCCGCCATGCTCTTCCTCGTGTGAGCAAGCACGTGGAATTCCAGGCCTGCCAAAACTATCTTCACGTGCATGCTGCACGTGCTTGCACGGATGGGGCACCAGCCGGGACGCCATGCTTGCAAACGTCTATAGACGATTGCAAACAGGGCATCTGGCGGCCGCCATGCTCTTCCTCGTGTGAGCAAGCACGTGGAATTCCAGGCCTGCCAAGGCTATCTTCACGTGCATGCTGCACGTGCTTGCACGGATGGGGCGCCAGCCGGGACGCCATGCTTGCAAACGTCTATAGGAGGGGGCACGTTGCAATATTGGTGAAGCCTAGTCATAAAAAGTTTAAACGATGTTGTGGCCAACGTTACCGTAGATCTCTCTGGCAATTGGTGCGCGTGACATGTCCCGTGTGAGATGGATGGTTGATTGTAGAAAGATTCCCTGCAGGCTTGCGCGCGCTCCGTCCGGTAGGTTTTATCAGAGCGAACGCTAGACGAAGGCTAGCTACGGTCACGTGATGTGGTCATGTTGGCCTGATAAGTGAGGAAGGTAAGGAGGAAAATGAGAAAGAGGCGAGGCGTCAAGGGAGCATGGCTTGTGGAGGCTACGCGGCTGACGTCATGCCCTCTCCTACCCTTCTATCCTCCTTGAGCAAGACAGACACAACGAAAATCTTATGGGCACCGTCATTACAATGGCCGCCCCACTGATCCCTATGACAATAGACGCTTTGCAGCAGCTGTGCATGGGCGGCGCCATAACCGACCTTCAGTTGTTGTTTCCTCTTATTCCGTTCACTTCACTTTGTCTATCCAAGACGTTGTGTTGGGCGCCTTCTGGGGGGCGGGAGGGCCTGCCTCCCGCCCCCCAGACGGTCGGGCCCCGATGGTCCCCCCCCCCCCTCCCTGCGCTGCCGGTTCCTGAAAGAGCTGCCCTCTTCGCGGCTAATCCAAAGCGAAAGTAGCAAAACACGAAAACAAGACAAGAAGGCGCGGTCACAACGAAAACCATATGACTGTTGCAAAGGACAAAAAACGCTACATCTTTTCAGACAGACCAGGACTGCTATGCATCGAAATCGAGTAGCAGCCGATGCTCCTCTATCTTGACCTCGCTGGCGTACTAGATTCCGACGCCAAAGAACTCGATCCATCTGGAAACCACTGCCTCCGTGTGTAGAAAGACGTGGCGGACATGCATGAAAGAAAGCTGACGCCATGGGGCCGACATGGATTCCGGCGATGATTCCGAAAGCAGCCTTGTATCTTTCCCTTCCGAGACGCCCGGGCATGGCGCTTCCGGCTTCTATGTCGGGGCAGGACGGTCCTTGCGCCACTCGACGGCGGCCACCAGAGCCCGTGACCCGGCCTCGCCAGCCCTGAGCAAGCGCCGGGAGTGCCAGCGAGCGCCGAGACGGCCGCGCCCACTCGGACTTTCGACATGCGTCGAAGGGGTTGCGGGCGTCGGTCTCGTTCGATCGTTGCACGCGCGCTCCAGACAGAAATACCCACTTCCTTCAGGCGGCGGACCAATCCTCGCAACCTGGATATGATGCACACAAAGTTACCTGGCTCAAAAAGCGTAGAGACTTCCGTCGATTGTTCCTGCCGTCCCGCTACGCGATCGGTAACCATCGACAAGAACCGAAACTGACGAAGCTACCGGCGCGTGTGCTGAAGCGGCGTTTTTGTTGCGTGATGGGGGAGAGGCGGTCTACGAAATTAGGGACTTATAGTGGATCGCCTTCCGATATTTGATAATTCTACGATGCACACACCAAGGCGCCGGCCGAGTATCAGGTGTCGTTATCGGAACGAAACCAGTGTTGGACAAAATACTCGATAAAAGTATTTAAGCTAAATTAGTAAATACCTGCTTCATAAAGTCTTTAAAGTACTACTCAAGTTACTTTCACTGTAAAGTATCTTGAGTAGAGTACAAATACTTAAAAATGTAATTCAATTACTTTTTAAGATACTTCCGCATTGCGTAATTTGTATCGACACAAGGCCTGTGGGCATGTGCACAGGCCTTGTGTTGGGTGAACATCAAGGTGTTGGGGGTGACAAACAGGTCAGAGCGCCTCGCCAATATTGACATCGCTGAATATCACGTTTTGCGGCGCACCTTAGACGCATTGTTTAAGTCCACTATAAACGAACTTGGGATACGGATATGAGTGAAGGGATAACAAAGAGAACCCACATAATAGCCGGGGCAGTGGTCGCACCTTCTTCAACTAGGTTGCGTTCGGAAAGGCACTCAACGTTGGGGGACACTTTGCTGGCATTTTGAGAGGTCATCCAGCTCGTAGTTCGTTTCCTGTACTGTTCTCTGCTTATCAATGTTCGCTTACAGACAGTGTTTGCGAGAGCAATAAGTGACCGACTGACGACAAAAAGGAAAGAAACAAAAGAAAACCTCCACGTTTTGCCCTAGTGCGATCAAATATAAAAAAAGCAAAACAAAAATGTCTTCTTTCTTTGTGTGTGTGTGTGTGTGTGTCCCCATCTCATTTTCTTCTATTTGTTATTTTCTTAACACTCAAGTCTCGATTGTTGTCGTAGGTCGTTTCCCGGTCTGCGTTGCGCCTCAGGGTAGCGTCTTTACTTCCGTAACACCACACCTTTTGTTTGAGCATTTTTTTGCGGGGAACTCTATGGACACAAAAGGGTCTTTGGGAAGGCGAGGGAAAACCTTCATTGTACGAACTTTGGGCTGCAATACGAGTCACAGTCAGCAAAAAAGCGATGTTTTCACGAGCTCAACCAAAGTCACCAGAGCTAATCGGAACTATACTCCGTTTCACCTTATGATGTACCGCAGCAAAGGCTACAAGCGCGAGCTCCTTGCTCTATACTCTGTTTCAACTTATGATGTGCCGCAGGAAAGGCTACAAGCGCGAGCTCCTTGCTCTATACTCTGTTTCAACTTATGATGTGCCGCAGGAAAGGCTACAAGCGCGAGCTCCTTGCTCTATACTCTGTTTCAACTTATGATGTGCCGCAGGAAAGGCTACAAGCGCGAGCTCCTTGCTCTATACTCTGTTTCAACTTATGATGTGCCGCAGGAAAGGCTACAAGCGCGAGCTCCTTGCTCTATACTCTGTTTCAACTTATGATGTGCCGCAGGAAAGGCTACAAGCGCGAGCTCCTTGCTCTATACTCTGTTTCAAGTTATGATGTGCCGCAGGAAAGGCTACAAGCGCGAGCTCCTTGCTCTATACTCTGTTTCAACTTATGATGTGCCGCAGGAAAGGCTACAAGCGCGAGCTCCTTGCTCTATACTCTGTTTCAACTTATGATGTGCCGCAGGAAAGGCTACAAGCGCGAGCTCCTTGCTCTATACTCTGTTTCAACTTATGATGTGCCGCAGGAAAGGCTACAAGCGCGAGCTCCTTGCTCTATACTCTGTTTCAACTTATGATGTGCCGCAGGAAAGGCTACAAGCGCGAGCTCCTTGCTCTATACTCTGTTTCAAGTTATGATGTGCCGCAGGAAAGGCTACAAGCGCGAGCTCCTTGCTCTAGGGCACATCTCGGCGGCACAAGCTCTCGTGCGTTAAAAGCAGCTCCCAACGCTATGAGCTCGAGCTTCTAGCCTTGTCTGCGGTACAACATAAGGTGAAACGGAGTATAGCAACAGGATTTGGTTGTTCGAAAGAATGTTCACGTTTGCTCATGCCACGCCCACGCCACTTTATACCGAAAAACTCGGAAAATGGCGGAATGTCAAAAATGTATTTAAGATAATGAGTACAAGATGCTCGCAATTGTAATTAAAATAGAGTATCAAATACTCTCGATCAAAAGTATTTGCAAGATACCAAGATACTTGAAAAAGTATTTAAAATACAGTATCTTGAGTAGACTATTTGAAATAGGCACAAGTCTGAACGAAACCTTCTATTCTCCCCGATCGCGTCGTCGAATCAGATCGCTTCCTGTGCCTCAATATTCGGTAACTTATTTAGTTTGGAATTAGGTTATCCACCCCCAGTTGTATCGGTCCTACTGCTCTGGCAACCTGCTGCACCGTGGGCAGAGCCACCGCAGGCTATTTAAGGGACGCCACAATAAACTTGATTCTCTTTTCTTCAATCTTAGCCCACAGTTCGTGTCATTCTTCGATGCACCTGCCTCCGTTTCGCGTTTCATCCTTATCTTTAAGACAGGCGGCAGCGACGACGACTGACGGGGTGAGAGGGGCAGGGCGTGTCCTTCGGAAGCACGCGCTCGTTGTGGTGTTTTCACTGCACGCAACGAGCTTGAGTAAACTTAGAGCGGTAAACCAGCGGCCAAAAATGGCACCCCCCCGGTTGCCACCATCTTGACCGTTTGCCACATTAGTGATCACGTGACTTTAAGATGGCTGCGTCCATAGGTGCGCCAGATCAGATTGGCCAGATTACGGTAAGCAAGGCCGCGGTCCAAAATTTACTTGCTCTCACTCTAGGGTAAATGTTCTGTACCTTGGAGTTCGAAAACCTACCCGCGTCCAGTTACTCTATCAGTCTTGTCACGTGACATGACCCACCGGAGTAACGCGGATCCACTCGAGTAAGATTCGAACGCATCCCCAGAGGGCCGCTCTGGCCGCTCTGCTTACCGTGATCTGGCCAGTCTGATCTGGCCCACCTCTGGGCGCAGCCATCTTGACGTCACGTGATCACTAATGCGGCAAACGGGCAAGATGGCAGCAACCGGGGGGGGGGGGGGGGGGTGCCATTTCCTCTGCAGGCCCTGGGTTGCGGTTTACCGAACGGCTCTGGTTTACCGCTCTAAGTCATACTCAAGCTCGTTGACTGCACGCCCAAAGTCCGAGCGCGCTGGAGGGAACTGAAGGACCTCCCTGCCCTTCTCATCCTTCCACATAGACCGCAGTTCTTTTGCGGAAGAAACGCGACTGCGTGTAGAGCAATCAAGGCCTAAAGACCCAAAACGGGAAAATTATTCTTATTCCTAAAATAGAATGCTCATATAGGCCTGTAGCTCTGGAGTTTTGTGCAGCCCTCCAGGCGAGGGAACAGAATATTTTTGGCTCGCGTTTCGAACGTTCAACATTACGCAAATATGTTCCAAAAGCCAGGGGTGGTCATAATGAAAAAAGTTTACTCCGGCTTAACTCAACAACAAAAAAAAATGAACTGGCCCGGTGGTGGGGAGAGTCAAACCAGTCGACTCTAATCTAACAAGTCTCCGTAAACGTCCGGTAGGGGGCCGCGGTTTGTGTTGCACGCCCTGGGGTCACGGCGAATAAACCACGATTCCACGAACTTCCTCGGGCCCCAACGCTGTTCACGAGCCAAGGTCGCCGCATTGTCGAAGTCAAACGTGTGTCCGGTTACGCTTTCCCACCACAGTTGTTTTGTACTTCGTTCCATCATACGTGCCAGCCAGCGTAGCAGAGGCTACAACCACGTTCGCAAAGCGGTTGCGAACGCGGTTGTATAAAGATTCAGTACAATGTCACGCGCACTTTATGTTTTCGAGTTCGCGTGCAATGGACCTCTTGGCGAATATGTGCTGCCTCCTAGACACGCGACTGGGTTCGAGGCTAAGTGGCGAGAAAACAACGCGCGCGCAAGGCCTCTCCCACCCGTTCTACACCCAAAACGTCAGCTACATCCTGTTCACCCATTGAGGCGCTGTGACCTAGATACGGTTAACCCAAACTAGCCTTTGTCCCCATCGTGCGTAATCTTCCGCCCCGAAGTCGACACAACGAAACCATCTTCCCTCTCTGCTCGGCCAAAAGAAAGCAAGAGGGGGTACTGAAACTATTTACTCTCGAACCGATGTTTCCACAAAAGGTTCATTCCACAACCCGGGCGATAATAGTTCCGACAGCCGAAGGCTACACAGTTCACCGGCATGATTGCTTTGCACGTCGTAATCTAGAATGGGCGTCGTCAGTACGTTGACTCGTGTTCACCTTGTTCGCAACATCAAGACTTGAGTCTCGAGGGTCTCCAATGCGCTCAAAGGCAAGAAATGCAAAATGGCGGATTGTTTGGAACTAGATACTCTCGAACCCAGGCACATCAAATACTCCGCGCATGCGCACCGCGTATTTCTACAAAAGGTCCATTGTACTGGATCTTTATACAACTGCGTTCGCAACCGTTTTGCGAACGCGGATCCGCTTCCAGTGTGAATGAGCGGTTACAGATGCTGAGATATGCTTGTGTTCGAACATGGCACGTGCAAAATCGAACGTTACAGCGCCACGTAGATGGTGCAGCCAGCATAACATGGTCGCGTCTTGAGGACGCGCTCGCGCCCCCTGCCCCAGAGCAACGAGTCTATAGTTTCGCGATTGTTTCAGCTCTAGTAAGTGCAATATTCAATTTACTGACGTTGATCAATTTCATCTGTCGACCAGGTAGTCACATCACGGTGACAATAAACCATGTAATCATGATCTGTAGTTCAACCCCCCTTCTCGCCCAAGATCGCCTCTTCAAGCACCCTGTGAGGCGACACGACTCCGACGTTTATTCCGTTTCCGTCCGTTTTCTTTTTTTTTTTTTTATTGCCGGGGGGAAAGTTTTTTTTTTTTTTTGTATTTCGCCCGTATCCTCCACGGGGGCCTTGATCATGCTCATCACGTGGGTCCGGACAACCACTCACAAGCTCTGTTGGCTGTCGATCAATCGCTCAAGGCCTCCGCTGCTGTTCAAGTCCCGAAAACGGGAAAGAGAAGGGCTGTGTTCGAAATCTTACCCAAATAGATCCGAGTTACTCCGGCGAGTCGTGTCACATGATAACACAGATATAACGACGCTGGACGTGGGCAGGTTTTCGATCGCAAATATATAAAATCCTTACCCTGGAGTAAGATCGAGTAAATGTTGGAACGCGGCCAAGGATACGAGGGCCCGGCAGAACAGACGGACAGCATTGGCAGGTGGCGTGCAACGTCAAGTCTGATCGAGCAGCGAGGTCACCGAAAAGCGGAGGAAGCGAGGAGGAAAGCCGTGATGCTTGGTTGGTGGTGTTCAAACTGACATGGGACTGCCGGACGCTTCAACACTTCCGATTTTTGCCGGAGTCGCGTCGCCTCACGATTTCTGAAGTGTCCTGTTTGGACAGGCCTTCACGCTACTCGGCTACTTCAGTCTTTGACCTCCGGCCTGCATGCACGTGCGAGATCGTCGCGGACGACTGGAGCTCGTCGCCAGAGGGTCGAAATGAAAATGACCAGCTTCCAACATCTCTCGATAACAATCACTCTCATCGCTGCCGCGATCAGTGTTGAAGGATCGGACGAAGCGAGCGATGCCGTAGACCTCGTCGTGTTGAACCGCGTGCTCGAAATGCGGAAGGTAAACGAGGAAGCTGAAGCGCGATACGCCGAGGGAGCCAAGTCCTAGCCAATTTGTTCGAGTGCGTGCAAGGGGACGCCGCGCGTTGGGCGAGGTACGTCACCGACCCACCAAACATGGCAGCCTTCCCGAATGGGGTGGATCCGAGGGTCCCGCGTGTAAATCAGTTTATTCACGGAACAATCGCGCCATTATTAAGGAAACAAATTTATCAGTAATATCGGAACATACAATAGATCTTAGCAGTATTCGCAAATTTCAGCGGTGGTGGTACCGCCGTGTGAGAATCGTGCACGCTAGCTCTTCAATGATCGGCTTCCGAATGACGGTGCACGCTTATCCCTTCCTGACGTAGAAATAGCAGCTACGACTCTTATATCGGTCGTATTTCGGAAAGTTAGAATCGCCGTCGCAAACCTAACCTCGTACTGCTGTTCTACGACGATCATCCTGATGACAGCCATTTTGATACAGAGCCGTTTATTGGAAGAGGTTGGCCAATGGGCGGAGCAAAGGCCGCCGCCAGCGCCAAATATTCCCCCCGCGGTTAGAGCGTAAACTAAAAGTGCGACGAAGCGTCGACCAATCAGCAAACCACGACGTTACAATATTTGAAAAGACATTTAAAGCGTGAAATAGAAGCGTTCAATCTCGGCGACAATGGCGTCAAGAGCAAATCAGCAGCAATGATCGCAACTGCGCAGTGTGCTCTGGTTTGGAGCACACGTTCGTTGATTCTACCGTTGAATATTGACGTGCCGAAAACCTTACACGCGCCAAGTTTTCAGTCACCGAGAGTTATACCTTTCTACTTTAGAGACGCTAAAAAGGTTTAAATTAGTCGAGTCGCATTTTTAGAGCTCACGACCACCGCTAGGGGCTGTTTCGCGGCCTGTGGTTGGCCACGAGATGCTCGTCTATTCAAACCAATGGATGGCCAACTCTAACAATACACGGTGTTTTGATAAGAACTAGCGCGCCCACTACAGGCCGTGAAAGTTGCGAATAGTTCTCATATTTCATTTTTGGCTCGTCCTAACTCTAAGGGACAAATGAGCCTGCCGTGTGAGAATGCGGGGGGTTGAACGAACAAGTACAGAGGAAAACATCGCTGAGCATGAATTCCGGTTCGTTGAGCGGTTCTGAAGGGCGTGATGCGCCCGGAAAGCATCACCGTCCAATTAATCGTGTTCGTGCTCATTCCCAGCACACCCGTCACGGAAAGTTTCTTTCCCCCTCGACTCCAGCGCAGATTGGCTGCCGGTTGTCAGATGTGCTCACAGGGCTCATGAAGCCAGAGGAGGGCAACGCCTCGCCCTTGCGCTTTCTGCGAGCTTCCCACTAGACGACGTTTTGTCAGTCCGGCCATCTGTCCTTGGACGTCTCGAAGCGGGTCACGTTCCGACGCACCATCCGTCACTCGGCCGACGACGGGAAATGAGCGGCACGTTGGTCACGCGCACTGCAACCGGCGCGCGCCGAGGCACAAAGCCGCCATTGCGAGAAATGTTTCTCTTTCCCACAAACGGCATTTTAAAGGCCCGTTGAGACACTTGCAACCGAGTACAACCGGATGAGATAAGACCGGTTTTTAAGCCTCGTACGACCGGATGCGCTGCTGCGAAGCTGCTCGTAAGCTGTCACAAGTAGGGTGCCTTCATGTGCGATTCGCCCTGGGTGATGCCAACTGCCTGTTTCCCTTTCCCACACCCTCTTCCACCGCCATTTTGTTCCTCTGATTGTTTCCCCGTGCGCCGGAAAGTGGCCTTTGTGTCTATCGGTAATCCCATCCGAGGGGGAAGATGCTAATCCTCCCTCCGTGGGTTCCACAAGGCTGCTCCGAACTTGTGAGATAAGGAGCTTGTTTCCGGGAGGGTTATAAGCCCCACGGATTATCGCCGAGAACCAAAATGGCTGCTGGTTTGTCGGCGAGTGGTATTACAAAAGGTGGCATCACCCTAGCAAAGCGCACATGAAGGCTCCCTAGTCACAAGAGGCTTAAAGGGATACTTCAACGAAATTTGAAATATTCCCGTCGTGTTCAAAAATAGGTTGAATATGATCCACAATATCCGTAAATGACCATCGCACGTTTGTATTTTGATCCTGGTGGCTGTATTTTTCGTTATAAACGGCCCACTCTGGCAAGCGCTCGGAGAAGGCCCAGCTTAGAGCACGTGACATCCAACGCAATCGTGACGTAGGTCGTCTCGAGACGAGCAAAGCTACGGCGAGGCTGACGCCGAGAGGATGGCCTAGTCGTTCCAGCCACCGAAGCGGCTGCTTTTGTACGAATTTTGAGTGACGGGTTAATCTTCTATAATCTTGTAGGGGGACAATAGCGACTTCTGCGACACACAAAAGGGATTCTCGGGAAGAGGGGAGTTCCTCCTTCCCCCCTTCTCTCGTCGTGGCCGGAGGCGAGACAACCTCCGTCACTAGCTGTCAAGGTTCCTAGACGAGAATTACAAACGAGGCGTTAGCGACATCCACCAGGTGCTCTTTGCTAATCGTTTAATTCGTTTTAAAATTCCTTTTCGAGACTTTTTTAACAGGATATTGGTATGTTCCATGTGATACTGCTCTTTTGAACAGATATAGACCAAAAAATGAGCGCCGAAATTTCGTTGTAGTATCCCTTTAAAGCCGGTCTTGTCTCAATCGGTTGTAGTCAAACGCAAGCGTGCGAACAGGTCTTTAAAGGGGTCATGAAACGATTTTCCTGCTTTTTCCTAAAAAGAAGAGGATGAGTGCGAGACCAGATGGCAGATAGTCGTGTGCAGTAGGAACGGCCTTTTATCGTTTATCGGCTCCGGCCAACTGCAGTTTATTTGTTACGAAAGTGTGCGGTACGGTACGAGGAACCAGCCGATACCAACATCGCGCAAGTGGTATGTGAATTTTGGCCTCTTTTGGGACTTCGAAAATTCGAGGCGAGCAAGCGTTGCTAGGCCTTAGGCTTAGCGCACGAGTACGGCCACCGGGGCGATCGCCCCCGGCGTTAGGCCTACCCGACGAGTACGAACAAGATGGCGTCGCCACCGACGATGGAGGTGTGCGAGAGCCCGGCAACCAAAGGCCTGCAGGCAACGATAGTCGGCAACGATGAAGGGAAGATGTACGTTCAAGTAGGAGGCCGCGACGCGACACCCGGCGAGTCGAGCGGATGGACCACGACGAGTAGAAGAATGCGCAAGGCCAAGGAGCTGCAAGGTGAGAGACCATCTTTCACCGCGGAACGGCAGTCGAGACCCAAGGAGAGAGTTAACTTTGTCAAGCGAGTTACCGAGAATATCAAGAAAGCAGCCCGTATGCCGGTGGCTATCCCCAGAGGCGACCATAAGATCGTGATTAGGCCCAGGGGCGGCCTGAACGTAGCTCGAATCGAGACGCCGGTCGTCACGGACGCCATTATGGCGGCCGCGGGGACGGCGAAAGAATACCAGGGCGAAGACATGGTGTGCATCAATGCGGCGCAGAACATCTTAGTCGTGAGCACGCCGAGCGAGCAGAGAGCCGAAATTTACACTAAGATCAGGACCGTCGAATTCGGCAACATGGAATTTGAGGTTTCCGCCTACCGAACCGCGCCCGAAGGGACGGCGAAGGGAATCATCAGAGGTATCGCAATTGACGAATCGCCCGAAGACATAAATGAGGCGGTCGTGACAAAGTATAACCCAACGGCGCTAGAGGCGCACAGGATTGGAAATTCTACAGCGATCATCGTCCTCTTTGAAGGACAGAGAGTGCCCCGGTACGTAAAATACCGAGCGGCACTGCTCAAGTGCGGGCTTTACAGGAAACATCATGAAGTGTGTAGATGTTGCGGAAAAATCGGACACCGCATCGACGTATGTCCAACCCCGGAGACCAGAGTATGCTTCGCGTGCGGGGAGGCCAACCCCGACGCGGACCACGAGAAGGCATGCAAGCCAAGTTGCAAGCTATGTGGAGGAGCGCATCCGACGGCAGATAGAATTTGCAAGAACAAGTTCAAGGTCCCCTTCGTCGTCACGAAAAGACAATGGGAGCGCCGAGAGGAACGCGAACAGCAACAGCTCCAGAAGACAAGACCACCAATGACGTCATCGGACTTTCCACAGCTGCCGAGCAGGGAGAAAAGCGAGCGCAGCGAAAGCCAACGGCGCACCGACAGCCGCGAAAGACACAAGAGCCAGCAAAAACACCTGCCGCCGTCGCAGCAGGAAGACGGGAAGCTTAAGTGGTTGGCTGCAGTTAAGGGAAGCAAGTCGGAAGAAACGCCCCGCAGCAAGCAGCAGCCACCATGCCAACACCATAACACCGGAGAACCGCCCGTGACAAGGCGAGAAATATACGACATGATCAACGAAAACAACGAAAGGCTACTACAGAAGATGGAAGAGAAGATGGACGCAAGGATCGACAAACTACTAGAAGCAATAAGGGCGAGTCAAGCGCCACTGTCACTGCCGACCCCGCAACAGGAGCAAGAGGTGGAGCAGATACCCCGCCCATCCTCGAAGAAGAAAACCCCAGCAAAGCCACCCAAGAGGAAGGAGGAACCAGCCATCGCCGAAGAGGAGGCTACCAAAAGCAGCATCGAAAGCGACGAGGAACAGCCAAAGGAGCCCAGCAACAAAAAGAGGATTATCGAGAATACCAAAGAGAGAAAGCTCATGGCCAGGCTCGACCGCATGGACAAAGAGCGGGAACAAATTGCACATTCGATGAAGGAAAAATTCAACAAGGTAGAGATGACGCTGGGAGAAATACAAAGCGGAATGCTACAACTACAAACGCAGATGCAAACGTTCCTGCAGAGTATGGAAGCCAAGATGCAGACATTCGTGCAGAACGCCCAAACCTAATCACCAA
>JABSTQ010003362.1:0-28352 GCA_013358835.2 Ixodes persulcatus
CTTTAGTTACCCTCGTTGGAGGTTGAAGTCACATTTTGGTCTATAGTCCTGTCTTCACAAAAAGGCTAGCGTGCATGATTGTTTCAACCTATTGATTTGGAATCGTGGTGACTAAATCTGGTGTTGGCAGTGGTCGAGGCTGCAACCTACAGCATGTTTGATTTGAAACCTGTGTTATTGATGTATATATACTCTGAGTGATTATTTTTAAATGTTTAGCAGGGCCAGATCTTGTGACAATAAAATCTTGTGACTATGTAGTTCACTTCAAGCCTGTTGTAAAAGCGTTTCTTACTAAACACAAAAACTGCTTATGACTCATATCAACGATTTTGTCATGTTTTCAGTGTGTATGGTCTATCAAGTCAGGTCTGTAGAAAATCTACGAATATGGCGACGCAAAGTCTAACGACCGTTGGCGACAGACAGTTGGTAGGATTTCTGACGACTGTGCTCTGTAGACTCGTATTGACAGGAAATCTGTAGAAACCTTGTAGAAAAATGGCGATAAGATAGGAAGTGGACAGGTATGTTAAAAAATCGTTAAGATGTCTATAGACTGGTTCATATTTTTTTTGTAAGGGCAGCGAGCTCGCGCTGAAGGCGGAGCTTCTGGTCTGAGCTTATAAACGGAGTAGCAAGCGCTCCTGGGACGTTGAAGTATGAAGGACGAAGAGGTATAGACCCGTTGCTCTCGGGCAGGGGGCGCGAACGCGTCCGCAAAACGCGACCATGTTATGCTGGCAGCACTATCCAGGCGGCGCTGTAACGTTCGATTTTGCACGTGCCACGTTCGAATACAAGCAGCTGTCAGCAGCTGTAGATGCGCGGTAACAAAACGTCTAAAAAAAAGAAGAAAGAAAAAAAGAACAGAGTTATGCAGCTCGTGGCCGCAGCGTCCCAATAAACATTCCTTTCATCTTTGCTTTCTTTCATAGCTTCCGCGAGCACGCATATTTCACTTTACGTGATAGCGAAGCCGAAGCTACTATCAAAAGCGCGTCTTCCCGAACGATGCTCGCATTGCACGAGCGCGCGTGCTTGGCAGGGACGCTGAAAGCTCGCAGCCCGCTCTTGTAGCCTCTGCTACGCTGGCACTTACAATGGAACGGAGTAGAAAAAACTCTAGTGGGGAAGCGTATTGATGCATGTTCGAAACGCGAGCCAAATATTCCATTTTTCTCGCCTGGAGCGCTGCTCAAAACTTGAGAGCTACGGGCCTATGGCTTCCGTCTTCGGAGTCTCGAGAACGAGCGTGTTGCCTCAGCGGTGCTAACGGGCAGGGTGGCCAGGATTTGCAGCAGGCGGTTTACATTAGAATACAAGACCTGGGGACCAAGGCAAGTTGTCTCTACCGCTGAGACGCGCTAAGCGGTGCGGTCCCTTCACATCTGTGTCCAAACCAGAACTTCCTCAGACAGTTTGTTTAATGAAACGAATGCTCCGCAAAGGCTGGTGATTTGCCCAAAACCGAGGATTGCGACATTGAATCCGACGTCGTTGGCCATGACATCGCTCTCGCTTAGGGCGGACGATGCTGCCTGACGTGAATGTGTAGGGTGACCATATCCCTCAAGGTAGAAAACGGGACATCCCAGCGCCGGGGGGGGGGGGGGGGGGGGGGGTTGAGATTGAGATTGGGAGAAACAAAAATTCATGAAATAACTTCTGTTATTTCAAAACGTCACCATATCACTACATTTTTCTCTCAGGGTAAATAACCCCCGCCTACGTTCACGCCGCTTCTCGGGGACAGTATCCACCGTACACGCCTCTTCACTGCGTCCAGCCGGCAAACCAAGCTAACCCAAGCGTCCGGAAAGGGAGTCCCAAACCATTTAGTTCAGCGAAATTTCATTGACAACATTCGTCTTTATTTTTTTTTTTTTGCAGTGTTGATTGTAAAAAAGAATAGAAAATATCGCTAAATGTATGACAAAAAAAAAAAAAAACGCTTAACAAAAAGAAATTGACCGCATCTCCACGTGGTGAATGATATTGCTTGGGACGAAGCTCTGGTGGTGCTTGTCTGCGCAGACGCCGAGCCGCAGCATGCCGAGCCTTTTCATTCATGTCAGTAGGAGAATGTGTGGTTTTCTTCTTTTTCTTTTTTTCTTCTTTTTCTTTTTTCATAATTTTTTTCATGTTTTTTTTTTAACTTTTTTTTTTGTCCTACACGAGCACGTGAGCATGTGCTCTCGTGCTCGTGAGCGCGTGATCTCACGAGCAGAAGAACGAGCACTCGACGCCGGCCTACGGCCTAAAATGCTTGAGAAAAAAAAAAAAAAAAGCGCTCTCTGTGGCTTGAACCTGGGTCCGCTGCGTATGAAGCAGGCACCTTTCCTAAGCTACGCTACTTTTTTTTCTTTATTGCAAGCTGAACCTCGTTGTAACCATTTCCGGTTGAGGTGCACGGGCTCGTGCGTATAGCTTAACTCATATTTTAAAGTACCTACGGTTATTTCTGTAAAATATACTTGTAACGAGAAAGCATAGTTTCGGTTTGCTTCAACTCGCTTGGTGCCGATTTCGAAACTATGCACACTTGCGAAAACGGGACATGATTCTTTATTGGTACAAAAAGACGGGACGGCAGAAGCGTACCTCAAAAAACGGGACTGTCCCGGCCAAAACGGGACGTCTGGTCACCCTATGAATGTGCCGACTCTGTTGGATACGTTGATGACACGCTTGAAGTTGTAAGTCAATAATTATTCTTGAAAAAAGCGTCAAGCGACAGCTCTGGAGTGATCTAATTTTTGAGAGTCTATATACGTAAAGGAACTTTCACAACTCACGTGTTGAACCCAAAATTATAAACATCACCCCCTGCAGCGATTAAAGAAGTAAACTAGGTACGCTTTGAAGCCAAAAGAATTATGAGCATTCCAAAGTTGCTTCCACGGCGCTTATGTTGCCGCTTTTCTCTCCCGCTTTTTCTTTTTTTTTTTTTTGCGTTTTGGGTGATGTATTTTTGAAACTGAAGGAGTACAGGCGAATAACCCCAAAAAACAAATAAAAAACAGAACGAAAAACAAAAAGCTAAGCTGTTTGTTATTTTGTCGTTTTATTTGTGGGGTTGTAGGGTTTGCAAAGTCAGAGGATTGCTATTTTGAAATTTTGTTTCGTTGCCCTGATAGTAGCGTGGAGTCCTTGAGACTCAAAGAGTAGGGGAACTTTAGTCAAGCCGCCTGCATTTTCCGAGGCGAGGCCAGCGTCCTTCGAGGTCAGGATTTCGCGGCTTATGTGACGTTAGGAGCGGAGTCATTCGCACCTGCGAGCCTGAAGAAAAGCTTCGGTTATTACGGGTCGGGTTTGGCGAGAGCTCTTCGGAGAGCCGGAGCCGGACTTGTATTTCTCACGCTCACGCAGTCCACGGACAGTGCCGTCATCTTTGTTTTGCTTTGGAATGTTGTGGATCCGGCCCCTCGCCGTAGTGTGTTGTCGAAGAGAAAGAGAAGCACATAAAACTTTCAACGTCTTCACAAAAAAAAAAAAAAAAAAAAAAAAAAAAAAAAAAAAAAAAAAAAAAAAAAAACTGGCAATGGAAAACGGGAAGAGGAAAACCATGAAATTTCGGGGGTGTTTCGACCAGCGAGGCGCTGTTTCGACCCTTGACCAGCGTGCCCCGACGAGCTGCCACTTTGCGCATGCGCATCTTCGTGGCAACCGCGTCGTAGCAGTTGCTTCGTCTTTACACGTACCGTACATCGGCTTCCCAGTCGGTAACTTTTCGTTCTCGTGGTTTGGACACGCTTCGAAACCACGATTCGGGGCAGTGGTTAGCAGTTCGAAAACAAACAAATGTTGGGGGATGACGAGTGCAGACCAGCATTTATTTTCTCCAAAATCTCACACAAATCATACTACCGCGTTTGTCAAAGCTAGCTGCTTGGCAGATTTGCCGGACTCGTGCCCAGCGACTCTGGTGATTCCGCCGGAATGCTTCGATGAAATCGATATTCCACAGTGACCGCTTTCTGACAGAAGGCCAGTCTGTTATTCTCATACATAGTAGGCTTTCACCACGCCGATTCAAGAAACTGACACCGAAGAGAGCGGACGAAGCCTAATTACGCAATGCACGCGTTTAAAATTGTAGCGCAATTCACAGAACCTTTACAAACAATGCAAAATTCAGTCCAACTTCCATCGCGTACCGCTACTATCGTTTATCTAGCCGAGACACTCCAGATGAAAATTTCTGGTCGGCTAATGATTCAAATGTTTCACTGGGTCCACCGTTCTCGTACATTCGATGGCGCTTGTTTCGATCGGAACGGCGGCCAATGCGTACGACTAGCACATAATAAAATATAGCACACACATTAGGTCATACTTAATTCTAATGAACTGTATACCTTTGGCGCGTCATGGAGCTTCCCGCTTTTGCCGGCACCTCACCACCACCACCGGCTGTTAGGCCTATGGGCCCGAGCTCGTTAGGCAGATATAGGCCTAACGGCAGTAGCACATCCTCGGAGCAGTCCACGATGCGTACGACTAGCACATAATAAAATATAGCACACACATTAGGTCATACTTAATTCTAATGAACTCTACCTTTGGCGCGTCATGGAGCTTCCCGCTTTTGCCGGCACCTCACCACCACCACCGGCTGTTAGGCCTATGGGCCCGAGCTCGTTAGACAGATATAGGCCTAACGGCAGTAGCACATCCTCGGAGCAGTCCACGTCCACGCGCACAATCGCCCAGTCGAGCGCACGAATGTTAAATATGCACACCAGCACGGGAAAAACGCGGACAGCAGACGACACGCGGCAAGAACGGCAGGTTCAGATCGCAGAAATGAGCGCCTCGAGCATCACACTGCAGCCCCAGCTGCCCCGAATTCCCGAATGGGGGAATGGGGCTCTCGCGCGTGGGCTTCTGGGTAGTCAGCGGCGTCGGGCAGCGCTTTCCGCGCTCGTCAACGACGCGAATAGAGCATTCTTGGCGGCGGCATGCAATGTTCGCGCTCATCGCTACGAGTGCACAAAAATTGAGAAAGCTGCCACGCGCCACCGAACCGCCCATGCGCCACCGACCTGTACGCACCCGAACTAAATTTTTTCTCATGCACAAATCAAGAGCGGGTCAAAACACCCCCCCCCCCCCCCCCCCCCTTAATCCGCCACTGGCCCCGCCAACGGCTCGCTTATCCTTTTGAGATTACGTGAAAGCTTTTTCGAGAGGCCCGTTGGCTGTTTTTTTCTTGAAAAACCCAGGGAGATGCAGACGCGCGTTTTTCGGCCCTGTTCAGAGGGCGAATCCATTTCACGAAACTCGTTTCGCGAGTCAAGATGCGCCAGAAAAATCCATCGCTTGAGAAGGGCCATAAAACAACACACAATGGTTGCTCTACACTCGCGTCTCTCCGAAAAGAACTGGATTGTCGTCTGCTTCCCCATATTACCCTCAACTTTTGGGTATTCACCAGATTGAGCGAAAAGTTCGTATTTTGTGATTGGTTTTTCACGGGTGTAATATTTGGTGTTCGCCGGCGTCGGGATTTCAAACAAAAATCAGCCCCAAAACGCTTTGGACCCATTATAACGACCTCTCCCACGACGGGAAACCCGTTGGTGCCAGAGCCGGGACTGGGTGGGACGGGGGAAACGCCGGCTGCGTCAATGGCGGCCGATCTCCCGCAGACGGGTGGACGGATGAGAGTATTTTCAACTCCCATTTCGTCTTGCGGAGTGGCGTCATACAAGAACTCCAGTTTAATATGGGAGTACAATCAGGTGATGTCGCTTCTATACCCCGTCCATTAGCGACCAGAGTAAAGTGGTGGTTTCTAGTTTTTATACTCCCATGTACGGGAGTGAATGCTTTAGGCTTGGGAGTTTAATCGGCATCTCATTCTTTAAAACTCCCATCCGGGCTACTTTTCGTTTACAGTGTAGTCACCACCCCACCTCATGCAGCGACCTTCTGTGTCGTTTCCAACATGTACACAAAAGCAGCCGCCAGTGCACTTGGTCCACGCTCCATCTATATTTTTTGTACACTAAAAAATAAAGTAGAATCAGGGGCGCGAGAACTGTGAATTTTGTGTCTTCAATTATGTTTAAATTGTTATATCAAGTAATAAATTCTGGCAGTGCATATATATATGTGATTGCCTTTAGCATTCAAACGAATGAACGTTTGTGTTATATGTCCAAGTCTACTATAGTTTTAAAAAACATAGACGATAATAAATTTGTTGAGCTTATAGGGAGTATTCGCTGGCGGCCATAGCTGTGTGCGCGAATGCCGAGCGCGTGCTGATGGCGAGCTTCCACAGTTCATTTGCAACGTGCATTCCGCACCATCAAGAGTTCCGGTCTTAGCAGCCTATTGATGTGAGCTCGTTCTGAGCATGCGCTCTAAACAGCACCCACAAATATGGCCGTCTAGTGAATACTCCCTATCAATAAATATTGGAAAGTAGTGTTCTCTAAGATGTTGCTTGGAAACTTCGATTTCGGAAGAATCAAAAATATTAATTGCAGACGACTGAAAAACAATATTTATATAGTTAAAATATAGTATTTTAAAATGGTAGATTGTGTTTATTTGAACACACAAAACCCCTTAAATATCTGACTGCTCCAAAAAGTTATTTATGCACCATTTCTAGGATACACACATATAATTATAAATTATATTACACTAAACAAATGCAAAGTGTAATTACCACTCTATCGTGGCTGAATTAATAATACCGCATGTAAAACATAGACGGTGTGCGTGTCAATTATGTAGAAATATCTAATATGACAAAAATAAACTTAATTCAGTACATAAATCAAATAAACAACATTTTTGAATAAACCATGAGTAAGTTAAGATTTCAGTACCGCCCACATAAAGAAAATATATATTCAACTGCTAAAAAAACAGACATATTTAAATAAAGAAAAAGACTGCATGAAGCATTATTTTTTATCCACAACTAGGAGGGATTTTCGGTTCAAGCTCCTGATAATCAATTAAACAAAATTTTAATATTAAATATTTAAAAACTTAGACTTAATGCCAAACAAAGTTTTGAAGATTAACATTTTTAATTTTGGAGAGAACAAAGCAAGTTCTGAACACTTCAATGAACACGTCTTCATTTTATGAAAATCATTAAACCTCCCTTTGCAGACTTTGTCCCAAGCATTCCGCGCAATGCTTATGCATTGATTAATAAGGAAGGTATCAGTCATAGGCAACTCCAACTTGCAGTTTTTGAATCTTAAGCTGGCTTGCTTTGCTATTAAAAAGACTGTACTTTCATCTAAAGGATTTTTTTCTATACTATTGGCCGATAGGTGTTTTAATGTCATTAAACTTACTATGTGATCGTATTTTTAATATAAAACCGCTATTTCTTAAAAGTCGATGTAATTTCAAGAGTGAAATATTAGTTTAGGTTTTAGTTTCGAAAATAATACTTTAATACCAACTCATTAAAGTATTAATACTTTAGCAAAAGTATTGGGGTAATGTTACCTCATCAAATAATTTTTGCCATGATGTACCAGAAAGTTGCACTAGTCCGTACCTGGGACACGTAAGTGTTCACAATGTTGTAAATTAAAAGGTATACTTCTACCTGCACTCCAATTATTTTCATCTAAAATATGCAACACCTTGTTTGAAACTTATAACCTAAACGAAAAAAAAAGATTGTGCCGTTGATGTAGTGCAATCAGAATGTCATATATTGTTGTCATAAAACTATACTAAAAATATAAAAATAAGGACAATTTGATTTTAACTGAAATTTATATATTATGAGAGCACATTGTTCAGTTACCTATTGCATCAGTGTTAAAGCTAACTTCAAACAACTCCGCAAAAAAAAAGTATTAGTTTACAATGCTCTTAAAGTGATCTTACGTTTGTATCGCAAAATTCGGCCGTAATGGAATTGTCGGAACTTTGAGGGTCGAGGTACTTTAGTAAAAGAAAATTTGAAATGTTTGAAAAACCACAGGGAGTCATAATCAGGTCTCTTGGAATCTGAAAGTTACTAGAATATTTATCATTGCGCGAGATAATAATTCGTTTAAGCAATTCAAGGTTAAGTACAGGTACTGGGGTTTGTTTTTTAGTGTTTGCGATTTGTTTTATAGAATATAGAGTAGCACTAATATCTTCAGGTGGGTAATACGGCTAGGGGTAGCTAATATAAGCGACTAACCTCGCGATAAGTCTTACATTTGACGAGAAAATCTTGAATTACTGTAAACGACTTAATTTTCGCGGGCTCAAAGTTTCGCGAATCGGGCCAAAGCTGAAATTTTGAAATTATTCGCGGGTTCTAATTTTCGCGAATCGAGTGTAGCTTCCGTAGCGTTCACATATTGCCAGAATTGTTCGCGGGGCGTATTTTTCGCGAATTCTAGGCGATTCTCGAAATTCGCGAAAATTAGGTCCTTGCGAAAATTTAGTCATTTACAGTAATTATTAAAAAAAAAATAAACTCATATTTTATGTTGCGATTTTTACTTTATTATTTTTTTTTATTAAACTCAAGTTTTTAAGTAGCAAGTTGCTTAGCGTCATCGAACTCCACTAATCGTTCCTTCACACTCCCGGATTCGCAGGCTAATCCAAGAAGAAATTAACGTCAAGAAGGGAAATCGCCTCGCCGGCGTCGGAATATTCGACCGCGGTAGCAATCGGTCGGTGACCGATATTTCCCCCGAAGATAATGTTTCCACGCCACCGCACGCAATCGGAAAACACGGAATAAATGGAGTTTGCCGGCTTCAGATGCTGGCCGAATCGCCCAAGTCGTTGGGGTTGCCGCCGAAGTCGTCGGAGTTCCCAAGTTTTACAAAAGGCGCCGTCTCGTTGGTATCGTCGTGTCGGCAGGGAAGCTAGTCCAGACTAAATTATTCATCCCTCTTCGACAACAGTCACCTGAGCAACGAAGTCAGTTCCAAGAAAGATATATTGAATAACATTGGCGTAAATGATACGGCACGCACGGAAGTGGTCTTCGCTTGCTCGTTATTTTAGTATTTCCTTCTCGTGTTGCCGAGAGAATGTTGGGCAGTATCACGGCACTGCGGGTTAGCGTTAACTTCAAGAGGAAGTTAACACCACTCAGGTCAAGGGAAGCCTGCTCTGATATCCACGAGAAGCCGTAGCCACGCGAACGCGACGGGTCAAACAGTTATGAACGACGCCTTGTTTTTTCGCCCATTAAATTCGGTCGGCGGCAGCAGTATTTTCCGTGTATATGAACGCGGCCTAAAACAGTAAATTTGATAAAAATCTGAAGCGTGTGTTAGGTGCGATGGTGTATTAAAGTTACCAGACGAGTTACAGGCTGAAGGCTAGAGGAGCAAAAAAAGGAATGATAGGCGCCCGGTAGTCTAATAAATGAAAAGCACAAGTTTGTATTCACTAATCTGGAAGGTAATACGAAATGCTTAGCTCTTTTTACGACTGATGGTTACAATTGTTTTACTATCTTTTCTTTTTTTTTCCTTTAGCGAAAAATGCACCTGCAGAAACCGCGTTAGTGAATCTCTCACTAATAATATTAAACAAATACAAAATCCTATAGAAACTGCTTGTATCGTGTACGCACTGTTCGATGTGACTTTGAAATTTGTTTCTAAAAAAAGCGAGTTTCACGGATACATACTTCCCGCTGCAGTTGTAAAAGTAGACGGTCTTACACCATTGAATCACCTTCATGGTAAGTTGGTTAATTAATTGGATTCAAGAATTCCCCTTTTGGTTTTAGTGCTCATGCTGTCATTGCTATGCGGGCTGCACCTACCAGTAGAGGTTAAATCAATTTTTACTATTGTTAAAATAGCGACATTCTTTGAGTAATTCATCGGTCTATTTTCGCGCTTTGGTCTCGCAAAGCAAAATATGTGTCTAGAAAAAGTACCGAACTCCAATCAAAAATCACCCGTGCAAGGGGGACCTACACATTTCAGCAGCCTCTTGATTATGTTGTTCTTGCGATGTTGATTTTGAGAATCCACTAAGAAATGTATCCAAGGTACTGACGAATCACGACGACTGCAACACTTCTACCTCACATCTTTATGAATTGTTAAGAACGGAATTTTCCGCCCCCTTTATACGTGAAGATTCAGAATTAGGCATCAAAACGCGAAAGGTAATCGATGAATACCTTAGGTCAGTTGAAAGACGAATTAATTAAATATATTCAGTTTTATTAGCAAAGAGCAACACATCCTCCTAGAAATTAAAAATAAAATAATTTCATTATTTTAGAGACTTACCTAAATTAACGTGATGCTGCTTCATCCGAGTCTGATATATGCGTGGCGCATACGGCGCTCGTGCGATTTACATCAGATATTTAATTTGTTTTCAATTATACTCAAACACGCCTTTATATGTGTTCTATCTTAAATAACGCTCTTATGAATGTATTAATTGATGTCAATGAGAGTGATAATTACGATACAACATTTCTATATCCCCAAAGCTGGAACGCGAGTTTTTTCTGAATCTATTCCTTAAAAAAAATGAATTGCATACGTTTTTTTACTACACAATCTTGATTATATTAAGAGCTATCAACACATTGCTGAATATTTCTCATTTTTATATGTTACATGTACGACGTTAGTATATAAAAGTATTAATGTAAATGAAAGCAACAAAGCCTTTTTTAATGTTCTAAAAGAATCGACCGTAACACTGGGTTAAATATATTCATCTTGAGGTATTCAAAGTCACATTTTCGAGTACAATGAAAGTAAGCATAAGCTATTGTTAAACATGGTATTCGTGTATTATTCGAGCTAAAACTGCTTATTGATATATTTCACTTCTATTAATATTTATGTGTTTATTTTGCTGACTTCACCAATATAACTAGACTGATTTTATACCATGTGATATTTACTTATAAAACCAATCTTATGAAACAGACTGTCGATATGTTGGTAGTTTTGTATCACTGGGAAAATCTATAAATATAGTTATTCACAATATACATGTGTTAAGCCCTGAGGGTTTAAGAAATAAACATTGATCGTTTTATTATTAATACCCGAAAATTGTAGACAATATTTGTGGACGGCAGATTCACTGCAGTGCTCTTTAAACACAGTTTTTTCGTATTCAATATTTTTAGAAATAAAGGTTTAATTAGGCTGTAAATCAAAATTTGTCCGCTGTATGTAATGTATAGGTAAACTGCCAGCGCCCGAAAATAAAGAAATCTTATATCGTACAAAAAGCTTCAAAATGCTTCACAGAATAAGGATAAATGCTCTATCGTGACTTCTGTTAGGAAAATATATTAGAGCAGCATTTTGCCGTCAAACGCGAGGAAGCACAAATAAAAATTTACCTACAGTTAAATTTGCTACCTCGTTGACTTACAAAAGTTTTATTAATTCGTTTCTTTATTTATCGCCCTGCAATTTATAACTAAGCTAAAAATAAATAACAATTAAACCCTTCCTATCGTAGTGCCCAGAGCCGACATTAAGTCGAATAATGAAGAATGTAACATGCATATCAAAACTGAATCAAAATCTCAAATACAATAAATTTTAAAAATGCGAGTGCATTGTATTTTCCTACAACATCGCATAACGCATTCTCGTTTGTCCAACAAGGTGAATGAAGGGAATAAGATTTGATGTTAGCAACTGGTACGGTATCACCGTTATTGTAATATTTGAGCGAGAAGCGAAGGTCAAATAGGATGAAAGGATACGTCAGAACAGCATTGTAAACGGTAAACAGAAACATCTGCGGGGTTTAATGCACCTTCGGTGTGACCTTCCACGTGCAAAGTACATAAACCTTTTTGCTTTATACGATGAAGGTAGTTTTGAGCATGGAAGTTGGTGCAATAAAATGTTAGACCTAATACGCTCCGAATAAAATATCCGACAGTAAAAAGCCTCCTTTATAAACAAGATTCGTGACCACGTTGGGTCTATGAAAACAAAATGAGATATATTTTCTGCTGCTACACTTACGCTATTATGGAGAAGTGGGCGGTAACGGCCTACGCAACTTTTCAAATTGATTCATAAGGATAATATTAGGAAAAATATATCTAAATAAAAAAAAATTAGTCACTTAATATATACTAAATTGACTGTGTTTTTAGGGGATATAATTAAGTTTATTGATGAGCGTATGTAACACTTGGTTTTATTCCTTGTATTATTCAATCAATTGCATCAACCGGGGTCGGATTCTTTAAAGTCTTTCTCGGCTCCAGAAAAATAAACCGGAAATATTTAGAGCTTATGAGCTCCGACAACTTGCATAATAAAACCTGAACCCACTTTTTTTCTCGTTTTTATGGCTACCAGCTGTGATTAACCAAAACGTTTACGTCTAGCCAATGCGACCAAATATTTACAAGACATAAAAATGGGCCTAACGAGAGTTATCTCGGATGTTTTGATGTGTAGGTATCAGAAAGTCACTCTCCAAAAAGTGTAGAAAATCACAATTTCCGCAAGAAGAAAATCTTCTTGCGGAAATTGTGTCAATGCACTAGGAATAAATTCGACCTTTTTACATATTTTCTGTGATGTGAAGTCACTACTGAAAGAGAGCTCTGCGACTTCTTCGAATATTTGCTTTAACTCGAATTATGTCCTAAGTAGACTGACTTAATCGAAATTGTAGTTATCAGCTTTGTATTGCGCTCGGTTATGTGAATCAAACGATAATAGTGAGAGGATATCCGTAATATATTACCCAGTGGCCTTTTGCCAAACCGCCTACCGAGTTAGACATTGGTCGTCATCAATGAAGAATTTCACATATCTAAACAATTAGAGTTGTCACCAAATTTCTTCAAGAACAAAACCGAATACATTTAATGTTTACGGCGTGTGCGCCTAATATTCCACTAAGATATGAAAGCAAGACTTGTGCATTCAATATTTTTTGCGAAAAATAGGATGACTTTATGCTTTAGTTTTGCTTAATATTCATTAATACAAACTTGCAAAACCAGCCTTAACTTAGCGATAAAAATGAAGTCGTACTAAGGGCAAATGAATATTGTGTGTTCTGAAGTTAAATGTCAAGATGCCACCGTGATGAACGTAAAGCAAAATAAACTAGAATTATCCTGATATTTCTTTCCGCAAACCCATAAATTTAGTAGATTATGTTATTAAACAAAACAGTGCAAGAAACTGGAATTCGTATATTTTCGTTTTTTTGCGATCCCATCAATTCATCAGTTTGTTTTATTTAAAAAAAAAAATGCAGTACTGTAAGGGACTTTATTTTAGCGAGTACAAAGTTCTTGTGAATTGCAAGACTTTAAAGATATCACCAAAACGTTTAACCTCTCCCCCGTTCTAGAAATGTTGGGCCCCCGAATGATTGGGGAACCCCACACACAGCAAAATTCGACAGATATAGAGTCTGCAAAAATCAAGTTGCTTAAGGTATTAAAATATAAAATATGTTATAAAACATCCGTCAGATTTTAAAAGTTCGCATCTCCTTCTGTTGATTGTGGTGTTCGGCATTGGATGTCATGCTCGGTTTAGCACTAAAGCCGTCTTCATTTTTAATCAAGCGTAATTTGTTTTTATAAATATTGAAGTAATTCAGTTGATCGCAGATATTGGCCTTCATAAGAAACGTGAAGCGTCGAACAGAAAAAATACTGTTTCAAAGTGTACCGATCCGATTATATATAGAACTGCTGGTATATTATTTTCGTATATGAAGACGTAAGTTACCTGAATTTGTATATATCGTCTGCCTGAAAGGACGATAGGTGAAAGACCAAGCAAAATGTTTACCATTACCTCCAAATCACAGTTTCGTAGTTTCGTGGCAAACTCGTTTGAAATGAATTTAAGAAATATCTTAAATGACCTCTGATTCTCCTTGTTACGTTCGTTGGTAGAAAGAATGAACGCTATTGATCATAAAAAATATCATCGCAGCATTTCAGTTTCAAGAGAGAAACAGGCAAACTGAAATTTGCATTATCATGCTAACTGGGTACTGCTGTGTATAGTGGTCTGTCGTTTAGTCATCCTTTCATTGACCGGTGATGCGCTAAACATTCGATTCTGTCTGCCAATGCAATATACAGTAGAATCTTGTTAGGGATTGCGCGTAAGAATAATTTTCTTGGGTTTTTCACTGGACGCACATCTTCTCTGCTCGATGGTATGCTCGCGCTTCTCCCTCGCCCCCCCCCCCCCCCCCCTCCCTTCTCAAAACAAAAGTATTTAATGATTAAAATATGAATGACGCTTAAACTTTGCCTTTAAAAATGGAACAAAATAGCGTTCTCATGCCAAGTTCGCATTGATTTCTCGTTCGCCGTGTAAGCGTGCCTTCCGAGGCCTAGCCTGTAGCATGTCTGCCTCGCAACCGAAGAATCGTGGGTTCGAATACCTCTTTAGATTCCTTAGATAAGGCAAAGCAATTAATTTATGAAGTGAAATCATTTGAGACATGCGTCAAAATTTATTTCGCATTACATGCCATGTTATTTTAATCACTTTCATTCGACGTGTGACGTCATGTGTATGTGAGCGTCGCGGGCTGTTTTAAATTCCCGCGCGGGTTCAAGTGGCTCTGACGTCATGACGCTTTGACCAATCAGGATTCGACTCCCACCATCGACGCCATCTTTTCTTCTACGCCACCGAGGCCTCCTTTTCTGCGACACGAGTGCGTTAACGCTATCACCGCAAAAAATGTCTGACAATAAGTGTTCACGTCGCTCAACGTAATTGTTCGCACTTCATTATCCAGAATTTTCCGCGTGAATATTGACGTATGTAAAAGAGAATTGTGACCTACTTAAAGTTGTTTTGTGGAACCCTGATTTTAACAGCAAATTTTGAAATGAGTTCTTTCGTAAGGCATGACGCCGAGATATACACGTATTGAGCGACCAAATGTTTTTTAGGTCATATATATATAAAAAATCCTGTCCAAACCTCTGCTCACAAAACAGCTGCTATTCTTTGACATTGTTTTTCATAATCTATATGGGAATTCCAAACGCTTCGATAATATTATTCATGCGATTAAGACATCCTACAAAACACTCGCATACGAGACACGCGTATGCATCAGCTACAAAAATTTTAACGAAGAATTGAACACGCCTTAAAATCAGCCATCAATAATGATTGAGATACTACAGATAAAAACGTTCCGTTATTTATTTATTCATGCCGGAAATATGCATTATGATCGCCAAAAATGTTTACTGCATCGAAACTGGTACTCATTGTAAATTCATTAAACAACTTAGTATATACTCTAGAAAAATATTGAACCATTTAATCAAATTATTTTACCCCATTGAAATGCACCGTATGGATCTTGCTAAAAATAGCCCAAAGAAAAGGGAAGAAGAATATAGAGACAGGGTACTGGTGGTTCTTTGATGAAACTTGTGAACAGCCTGGCGCTATGCAATATTTTATATCGAGCACAAGAAGCGCCTTTTTTATAGCCAAGGGGACAAGGGAGGACAAAAACACAAAGCAGAGAATAATCGAGGCCCGCGGACGTCTTCTTCCATGAAACGACATCGCAGTCAGATGACGCCGACTGAGAAATTGAATCCGGGCCTGATGCCGAGCTTCCTCTGACATGCTGACTGGACACGAATCCCTAGCGCACGCTGACGGAGCACTCGTGGACACTCTGAGTCGTCGCTGCATCTCCCTGTGATGACGTCAAAATGCACAGGCTTTGATTATTCTAGGTGCTGCAGGGGAGTCCCAGCACCTCCGAAGATTCGTCCCAGAGCCGGTATCCAGCATTTCCCTGAGCGGTGCCGTCAACACTCCTATTGAAATTGCAGGAAAACCTGCAATTAATATCGACGTGATCGGGCTTCTCAAGCCTCGATTTTATACAACGGCATGTGAATTCTGACCAATACTTCCGTGAACATATCTGCGTGCGGACGCAGGAGTATCTATTTTTTCTGCATTGGAAAGCTGGCGCCTGGGCTCGCCAGTAGCAGTGTTGTCGAATTCAGAAAACTTACCCACATTGTATGGTAAAATATTGTTTCTAGGTAGAAAGCAAAACTTCAATAAAACGAATGCGAAAAAGGGAAATGCTTTATATCACGTCAAAAATGATGTTTCGGACTTTTAACGCTCTAAATCAAGGTAAAGATAAAGCCAATAGAATCCTCTATATTATTTGACAGTGCTAGTGTGCTCCCGCCTTAGTTGAATCATTAATTGGTGCTTATTTCTCCTTGTGCATTTAGCATTTAGATGGTTCTGCAGACATTTCCACTTCGTCCTACATTAAGTCTCCCCTTGGCCAACCATCCAATTACATGGAGTCAATTGAGCAGCGACACAAGTGTATGATCGCGGCACTTGTCGAATTTAGGCGTCTGCTATGACCGTCTAAATCATTCAAGCCCACGGAATGCACCGTGAGGATGCACCTTTTTTTGCCCGGTTGTTTTAGCGGGTTATCAGAAACGCACAAAGAAAATGAGGGCCTGAAAGTGCAATTTTGGCGCTCCTTAATCGACTATATGAGATCGTAGTGTTCACTTCGGTTGGGCCTAATGTTAAACGAGTGATAGTATCCCTTTCAAGATACCTCATTTGTTTACCTCGCTTCAGTATTGTCTATCCAAAGTTAGTACAACAAAATAAGATTTAAGAAGAAAACCCATCAGCATGACAACGGAGATTTTTGTAAATACGAATACATCAATAGTACAATTGTGACAGATCTCTTTGTGACAGATTGCTCAGAATTGTGACAGATTACTCAGATGAGTAAAGCATTTTCGTTCTACAATGTCAATATCTCTTTTTTGTGTATCTAAAGCTGCGACAAGATTGCATTTTTACTTAAGTTTAAATACCCTGCATTGGTTAATGAATCTCTGTTCGTGGGAAAGAATACAAACGTTGCCTACCAAAGACCGTACAGTCAATGTTGCAGCAATGGTCTGCCGAGACTCCGTACCTTTAAAAGAGGGAGAGACTCTACTAAAAATTGGGCCGGGAAAATTGTGCTCTGAACGCAGTATTCTTTTTCGTAAACTAGGTTTTCTTTGAATGCCGGACTCTTTTTGTGACAGGCTGCCTTTTTGAAAAAAAAGAAACATAATTGCTGAGTGTACTCATTCTGCTATCTCTTCGAAAAGATCTTCACAAGTCATTTAGGTTAACTCCAACTGCTGTGTGGGATATCGTCCTTTTAGATCCTTAAATTTTCTTATACCGGCAATGGAAGTACGCGAGGGTGGTTTCCCCGACAGAAAATGCGGACGAGTTACTGTTGTAGGCCTATCGATGTTCTCATGTAAATTCACTCTTCCCACTAATCGGCTTTTATTTGGTATTTATTTTGGCTTAGAATAGTAGAACGGTTAACAAATTTCCCAATCCCAGTTAAAATCCGAGCACACGCCCTAGTCGATTGATCTGTTCCGACTCCAAAATAGATGTTGTTTCGGTCAGTAAATGGTGTTTATGCTGTTGTGCTTAATTCTTACTCCCATCAGTTGGCATTTGTTTGCTTTTCGAACCTGGTAGAGCCTCTCAGCGTGTCCAGCGGTAATTCTGAGATGAGCTTTCGTCTTATCTCTGATAAACTTTATTCCGTTTCCATGTATGATTCAGCCCTTGCAGCAGTTGATGTGCCATTGTTTGATTGTCCGTGTTTCTTAGGTTTGTCTTAAAGCTAATTTAAGGCAATCTCTTGAAGGAAGAGTTTATCGCGTTTGCTGTAAAGAAGTGCACACGATAATGATTGAATAACACCAACATAACCTAATATTTAATATAATTCAGCTGAAAAATCACTTTAACTATTTTGATGACTTTAGGTAAATGTAATGGCGGGAGAGGTCGCGCAGAGATGAATTATTTCCGGTAGTTGGTTACAAACGAGTCGTCTATTTTGAGATACACTGCAACTCAACTTGCTTCTTTTTTTACTTCGATATCAGTTAGTGGGACACTTAGCATGTTTCGCCCCATCGACTTGCTTTCCGCCAGAATATTCCGCATTGACGTTACGGCGCTCCACATTGACGTCACCCCGCACATCACGTCACCTGTTGCCTGGCGTCAGCTGACACCTTGACGTTAAATTGGCATGTCAAGTCACTTCGCACAGTGACGCCCTCCGACCTAATCACATCTGGTACACCATGACTCACTTGATGTCTTATAACGTGAAGTGACACCGTGACATTACGTGACATTCAGATGTCACGTGACAATAAGTAGTCAGGTGAAACAGTGACGGTACGTAGATAACCATAATCATAAAAATGCTCATAATCGCAAAAGAAATTGGCTACTAATGCCAGAAAGTTTCCCAGACGATAAAACCAATAAAACGAGGTGAGTGTTAAGGCGGCGAAACAAAGGGCTTCAAATTAGATGGAGCTACACGCCTGAAACCTTAGTTCTCGATTTTAGAACTGTTCTTCAGTTACCACAAAGCGGTGTTAGTTTGTGTTCAATACTATCGCATTAGACATTTAGGCATCCCATGCAACGACAGGAAACGGTTCATGCATACAGATGCAGTTTCGTCATCCCTAGATTTCAAACTTGGACGCACGATATTCGAAGTGATCTTAAATTAACAGAAACAGTTCCAGTTTGCGCCTAGTAAAATTGTTTAAGAGGTTCCCGAAATTTACTCTACCTAATACACTCACATTGCTGCCGAAACTCTACGGAATTGTGTCCGGCGTCTTAAACTTCCTGAAGGACCTTTTAGGCTTGCTAATCACCATAATACGTGGTGATCCGCAATAAGCTAAAAGGTACGTCCAAAAATGTAGTGTCTAAATTTACCAACTGCTCCAATTGCAGCAAGAGGTTCTTTTTTTTTGTGATTACGTAATAGCTTCGGCTTTCACGAATCACTAAATGTCCACGCAACATGTTCCTTTCCTGCTAGGACAGCACACAATTGCTTAGAAGAAGCGTGGTGAAAATACACCGAGTGCTTGGCAGCAAAGACTCCAGCACCTCCACCAAGATGTTACGTCGATGTGAAGATTCGCGCTAAGGAGCAAAGCCAGTGGGGGTGGCTTCCAAAATTTGACTGCCCGCCAATGCAAAAGCTATGACGTGCTCCAGGCCTCTGCTCTATCGTGCCGTTCTTCTTCTTCTCCTTATCAATTGTTACCATATTTTGAAAGGTGCGTATCTTAAAGCGTTGGTGCATAAGAAAATATCCATACATTTGAGGCGATTCGTCGTCGAGATTCTTCCCAGGCAAGCACATATTTGGGTGAAAAAAAACAAAAAGAAAAAAAACGCAGTGGCATCAGCGCAAAAAGGGACATCGTTATTGCTCAGGCCCTTTTTAGGTTTTAAATTTTAGAAACGACGTATTTTGGGGGGCACATTTCTGATAAACAGTAATAATTCAGGACTGAGTTGTCGTCTTTCATTCAAAACGACTGCGTATTATTTCCCAAGTCTCTTCCAGAACGTTTGCTTCTTTCTGTAACTACGCCAATGTTGATTAAAAAAAAACACCACTCAGCACTACTCTCTTCTCGGGTGATTGTGACCAGATGAAAAATTAAATGTCAAGAAGTAAGATCCGCTGGTGAAGGCGAGCGGGTTGAACATGAATACACAAAATTGAAAGAATAAAACACGGAGGACAAGCACAGGACAACCACTTAAGTAGTAAGATCCGGTGTGCGTTTATTGAGATATTTCTCAAGAGCAGAACAGAAAACAAGCTCCGAGTTCTTTACCCGCACAAAATATCCACCTACTCAAAGTGTTTATTACTTCTCGAGTTCAGAATCCTTCGAAATAAAATTTCGTAGTTCAGTGCCCGGAAAAAAAATGAATGGATCGATGACCCCGAAGAGAACACATTGTGCACATCTGCGTTTTCTTCCGCGATAATTCTTTCTACCAGAGAGCAGGAATAAACTCTATAGCAACAAACGTAGATGCACACCGTTCCACGGGTTGTGACTGTCAAAAGGCTGAAGCGCAGGAGGTGCTAAAATCACGGATCCTGATTTCCCTATGTTGCCAATTTTATTACAATGGAGCGCTGAAATATAGTTCGAAAGTTCGTGCGTAATCTAAATATTTGCTTTTATTCTTTTGGTGATTTTGTTTATACGGGCGCAAAAAAAAGTAAGATTTGCTGTTATGTTAAAATGCTTTGTAGGCTTTAGAAAATGGCAACGAACATTAACTTCAATGTCATGAAATGCATGAAATACAAAATTTAGGAGATATCTTTTCGATCGTGTGTAATCCACTAAACACTCAGTCCGGTTGTGAAGAACGTATATTTTTAGCAATTAGGGGAAACTGAATTAGTGTCACTTGAACATTAAAGGAGCAAGGGGAGAGAAGTCTACTGGGGGAAAAAGAAAGCAATATAAGGCGGTGAGGAGATGTATTGGGTGAGGGAGGAAGAGTGAAGAGAGGAATGGGGAAACTGAAATGCTGTGTAGCATGACGAATGAAACAGATGATGAGGGCTGTCACCGGAAGATAATAGGGAGAGAGAGGTAGAAGGGGGAAGGGGGTGGGATGGGGAGAGAGAAAGAAGTTGCTGGGGACGTAGGCGAGAGGGAGAATGACCGAGGGAAAGAAGAAAAAAATGGTGAGTCCGCCCTAGAAAAAAAAAAGGATGTGGAAAGAAAGGGAGAGAAAGGGAGAGATAAGGAAACGTGGGAGGGAGAGAAAGATTGGTATTCATCGTAACTTACAGCACGACTGGGACAAGGACAGACAGAGGAGGAAACACAGGGCAAGCGCTAAACTAGCAACTGATTGGAGGGATCGGTGGCTGAGTGGGCTAGCGCACAAATCAGCTCGGAGCACGTGGAGCGAAAGATCGCACTGCAGAACCCAGGATCCTGGGTTCAATCCCCACCCCTGCCCGTTTCGATCTGGATGAGCATTGTACCGGCGTGCGGTCGTGTATCACTACTGCGTGGTGCACGTTAAAGGCCCCAGGCTAGGGGTTGTACTCATGGGCGTACCAACCGGGGGGGCAAGGGGGGCCTTGCCCCTCCCTCCCTGTTCTCAGAGTGGGGGGGCAAGGCAGGTGTTTCGCCCCCCCCCCCCCCCCCCCCCCGTGAAGCAGCCGCCACTGGGCAGGGCAAACACTGGCCGGCGGCGACCAAGGAATACCAAGGGAACCGCCCCCCGAACCGCGGAGGCATATTTTTAACTCGTAGGCAATACAAACTTTAGCAACGGCGTTCACGCCGGATTGGCTGGTTCCTGAAGATAGGCGCTGCCGCCGTCAACATAGGCAGCGGTTATAATGCGAGGTTCTGAAGCGGTAGCGTATTGTTGTAAGATGTCTGCCTCCTACATAGCAGACCCGGGTTCTATACGGTAACCGGACAAAAGCTCACCGGACAAAAGCTCACCGGACAGAAACTCACCGGACAAAAGCTCACCGGACAAATGCTCACCCGTTTTTTCACCGACCCGGACAAAAGCTCACCCGTTTTTTCATCAACCCGAACAAAAGCTCACCTAATTTTTTTTTTTTTTGCAACCCTTACGAAACACGGGCTGGAATAAATTGCGAACGCGATGGACATTGTACCATTTTTAGGAGAACTGGTACCCCATTCCATAAAAAGGTGTCGACAGTTAGGCCATGACAGGCAGATAAGCAACGATTTGGGACGAAAATTTGGGTCACCGAAACTGACTGGAGCTGATGAGATCAACCTTGCTTGACTCAAAATATGCCGAAGCACACTTGTGCCACGCCCAAGAAACTTCGTGAACCGAAATTTTTGAACCCGAAGAGTGACTGAAGAAGCGATGTCACTCTTTGGCGACCTCGCTTTTTCGTTGTGCTTATGTCACGCTAAACGCGCACATAAAGGTTAGGCACAATGGCTCTTCATTACTAATGCATGGGTTTTCTTGGGGTTCAGGGTAATATTTGAAGTGAATGGCTAACAAAATTAAAATTTTTCCGTCATTGTTCTTCGTAAATGTATGTTAAATCAAGGATTATCTCAGGGTAATGTGAAGGGGGAACTAAAGCAAAACTGTAATATGACTGCAGAATCGTCTGAAAAATATTTGCGAGGGGTTCCAAGTACACTGAGATCTATTAAGACTGCTGGAGCTCTAGGGGACTGCTATCGCTTCTAAAAAATCGATAAATAAACTTGTTTCTACTCTAATCAAGAAACCATGCGCCTGTCAGATTTAATTTATCGCTGCATTTTAGTGTCGCACGCATGCACCTAGTTGTCCGCACTCGTGTTAAGACCAACATGAATAATTCTCCTGGTGAGCTTTTGTCCGGGTTTGTAAACAAATGGGTGAGCTTTTGTCCGGTGAGCTTCTGTCCGGTGAGCTTTTGTCCGGTGAGCTTTTGTCCGGGATTCGTTCTATACACGGTAAGAGCTTACTTCTTTTATTTTTCCTCGAACATTCTGTTTTGTCGAGGCATTTGGCGATGTTTTCGACATTTATTTTTTACGGTTAACACAGAAAGAAACAAATGTTGTCGATGAAACATCGCTAAACTAAATCGTATGGGATTCTATTTACGGATGTGTATGGGACAGCGGGGCTTGGGTTGCCGGCTGCAAAGCGGCGTGTACGGGGGTAGAATTGGGGGGGGGGGGGGGGGGCCTAAGTGGGTTAAGAGTCTTGTAATTAGCAGCCGCACACTGTCGCCGCGAAGCGGTGTGAATGCAGGCCGGGGGGGGGGGGGGGGGGGGGGTTAACGCGCTTCGAGTGATACACGCGCCGTCCGAATCCAAAATTTAAGTTCCCGCGCGTTGTCGAGCAGCCAATCCGGGTGAGCGTTGTTGCAAGGGGGTCTATCACCTGCGCTGTAAAAGTTCGTGATGCTCAGTTAAATGGCTAGTGACCGAATCTGCCGAACTTTAAATTCGGCAAAGTTTCGCACATGCCGAAATTTAGAAAGAAAATTCGGCAAAAATTGGGCGAATGTCTGCGCACGCGCACGAACGCGACGGGGCCATGGATCACAAATGAACGCCACGCAGTCGCGCTGTTACCATCGTACAGTTTAGTACAACCAGCGGTTACGGCGAGGTGTGAAGTAGGCGACACGGTAAGTTTGCGTTTGTGAGCTTTTGCCGAGTGTGGTTCTCTTTAATATTTTCTGCCTCAAGAACAAAAGATCGACCAGTAATTTACGCAGTCCACTGCGCAAGTGACAAATGATTCGGTGCATTCTGGATAATGTGATTTTCATTTGACCTTTCCATTGATGCAACGAGGTAGTTGAAACATTGACTGACAACAGACAATCACGCTCAGTGTGCGCAGTCCACTGCCGTCAAACGGGGCAGAGTACGAGATCTTGCCAGAATGTATGGGATGCAGCTGGCATCCTCGTCATAATGTAAAACATGTTTTTCCCCATCTTTCCTTTTTACGCACTTTCTGTAGTGTGTATATTCTGTACATGTATATTAAACATTTTAATGAAAAACCCGAGACTCGGGTAAAGACAGACGACAACAAGGAAGAAAATAAGAACGTCTCAGACACAGCTAAACGTTTATTGATGTAAGAACCCTTTATATAGGGTTGAAAAAAGAAAGAAGGAAAGAGAACCCTTCTTCTCATTACCTCTCTCCATAAAAGACACGACACCGGACCTCTAAAAATGGGGTCAAACCAACAAAAGAACTGACAGCACCAAAGATGACACATCATTAAAACAAAAACGCTGGAAAAGCTCCAGATTGCACTGGACCTTTCACTGAGAAAGTCAGCTGTAAGACTATACACACACAAAGAAAGGAAAAAATATTAACAATACCATTAGAGATTTAAAAATCGCTTCCATTCCGCATCAAAAGACAAAGAAGGCTTGTTCACTGCATTCCCATGCTTCGTTATTGCGATTGACTCTATCAGCAGGTGCTTGTGGTCGTTTGTTTTGTTACAATTGTGGTTGTCGAGTTCCATAAAGGCACGCGATTCCGACACTCCTGAATATGCTTGGATACCTCGGAATATGGATCCTTGTTTTTGACACATCGTTTATGTTCGCCTACTCTACCATTAAGACAACGCTTCGTTTGACCTATATAGCGCAAACCACAATCAAAAGGGATCTTGTAGACTAGACCTGAAATACATGTAACACACTTTTCCCTGTGTTTTTGTAAAGAACCTTTCTGGGCGGAAGCGAACGGAGTTAACCGTTTCAAAGTGCTATCTGTGCTAAAAGCCATGCGTAAACAAAACTTATCACCGACTGATTTTAAATTGTGTGAAATCTTATGGAAAAACGGTACAACTACAAACTTTTTGTGCTCGGGCATTTTCCTAATTTGTTTGTCTTTTGCAACAATGTACGAAAGCTGCTTGGAAATAAATTCCTGAGGATACTTTGCAACATTTAGCCGGGAAAACACAACTTGAATCGACGTCATAATGAAGTGCCAACATGACTTCTGCACCGCGTTGTTAATCATGTTTCGAATCAACCCTGCCGTAACATGCTTTGAATGGCAACTATCAAAGGGAAGTACTAGTTTAGCCTTTTCTTTACCATACGACCAACATAAACCGGGAACCAATCTGAGCTGGAGGTCTCAATACTGAAGTACGTTGGTGGCTGGCTTTTCTATAGAAAACTACAACTCCGGTGCCTCCCTGTACACGGCATTCTCGATAGAACCAGAAAGGGCTGAGTCACGGACACATACCAATATGTCATCCACGTATCTTCTAATAAGTACTGAGCTCGGGTGATAATGTTCGATCACCTTATGCAATTTTAGGTCTAAGCTCCGGAGGTATATTTCTGAAAGGGCCGGGGCGACAGCCGAACCAATACATACGCCTTGACGTTGAATGTATTTCCGCTCATCACAGTTTACCACTGTCGACTTTAGACACAGTTCAAGTATCCTTAGAATATCATTGATCTCTATACCAGACTGGGACTGAAACCAAACTAAATTCTCTTCTAGAAACGAGCGGACCCTAGAAAGCAAAATGGCTAGTTGGAGTGAATAACACAAATCCTTGATATCCAGGGAAAAATCGTGCAACCTTTACCATGAAACGGTTGAATATCTGATATCAAATTCATGAGAGGTTCTCCCATGGGCTTTTGACGGGCTTTTGAAATCTAGGCAAGAAAGACCATTCTTAAGGAACGTGGTGTCAGTTTTTTGCCACGTGCCATCTTCGTTGATAACTACTCTCAGAGGAAGGTCAACTTAATTGCAAACATATCTTACAAGTTACCATTCAGTCTGGCAGCCAAGGAAATAAAGTCACTGTCCTTAAAAGTCCTTGCTATTTCTCTGTTGTGTCGGCCCAGATCCCCACCAAAAGAACGAAATAACCCAGAAACAGCGAGGTTACATTTCTCCTGAATCTTATTGGAAGGCAGAACAGCAAACAGCCCCGATTTGTCTGTTTCAAGAAGCTTCACCTCTTTCTCTTTTAACTTTTTCCTAACACGGGTTATCATCCTAAAGTTTCTAACATCTATCCAGTACGAAGCATCTACTAAGGACGACATTCTCTTAAAAGCCGTCGACACAAGAGCACTTTTCCCAGCTGGTTGTGACACAGCGTTATATATGACGTTAATTGCAGAACAAATAGCAAACGAGAGGGCTTCACATACACGCAAAACTTCGGACCATTGGCTAAACAATTCTCAGTTGACTTGGTGAGCTGTACGCCAAAGGGATTTACAAGGGCAGTTTTCATCGCGGTAACCGTTGACATGAATCCAGGTTTCGGTGACTTGCCTTTTCTTATCTTCTGCCTCAGGGACCGGAAAGTTGTATTACAGTCTTTCAAATTTACAGCTTGCCACTGAGTATAGAAAGTCGAAGCTTGAAAATGTTCTCCAATGAAAGCGGTCCACCACTGATCCGCGAGTTGACTCACAGTTCGTAGATGATCTCTGGTGCAGTTTCATTACAGTTACATTTATATATCGGTTTTCTTTTTTCACATGTGGTGGCGGGCTGGCAGGCGCTCTGCGCAAGGGTTTTCACCTATCTGCCTAGCCCCGCACATCACCAAATGGGCCCCTTCCAGTTTGTGCAAATAAAATTATTATTCTTATATTATTATTATTATAACAATCCTATTTTCGGTTCACAAGTAGTTTGTGCCAAAACAGAATAATATTGCTTTTTAGTTCGCGTTATTTCGCGATTTTCATGTATCTGCATAAAACTAAACACAGAACTATCTATCATGCTCGACGTTGCACATCCGACATTCCTAACTCTCCCCATCTTCCTAAACGTCCGTGTGTGTCCTAACAGCAGAAACCGAAATTTTAGAGGTTAAAAACGGTACGTTGTGAATGTGGAACGCAAACTTTCATGCAAAGCTGACATCAAGTGACTCAATTAAAAAAACATGCATATTTACAATATTGTTATCTCGTCTCGTGAAGGCAGAGAAAGTAAGAACGCAGCGCTTTGCCTTTATTTTAACAATGTAAACACACTTGCAGTCGCGCGCTGACGAAGTCTCAAAATCAAAACTCTCGAAGCGTGATTCGTGACTGCGCTGGCTACTACCCAACCGCATTGTCACGCCACTTTCTGGAAGCAGACACTAAAATTGCAAGTAAATACACAAAAGCGACATCGATACAATTATCTTGCAGAATAGCACCTTAATTAGTAATAACTGTGTCAATAGGCGCCTACATGTTGTATTTAAGTTAAGAAAAAAAAGCATAAACCTTTTTTCGTGAGAGTCTCGTAACAAAGTATTTTTCCCGAATCTTTAGGAAAGTTCGGCAAAAGTTCGGAGCATCACTAGTAGAAATATGCGACCGGGGGGGGGGGGGGGGGGGGGAGTTCGTTTTCCTTCCCACTCAAAAACAAGTTGATACGCCAGTGGTTGTACTGTACTGGCCAAATTTCTCATCAACAGCTGGGAGACTCGTCGCCCGTCGAGGCAGACCAAGTTCTAGACAGTATAAACATGCACACAACCCAATTTTTTTAGCAACTGATTTTTTTTTAAAGGAAAAATACACGATGCTGCTGCTGCTCGTGCAGGCCTGCCCCTCCGTTACACACGCGCTTCTTCTTTCACTAAACACAAAACCAGCCGGGTTATCCAAGATCCAAAAAGCTGATCTCAATGCTCGTCAAAGTCACCTTGGGCTGGCTCACACACAAGTACCCGTTTTGTGCTAAGCAGTACGTCTCTATCATATCTCGGGGTAGTTTGTGCTTGTGTCGGAATATCCTGGCGTGTTGGTGAAAATGGGTTGGCATCCGCAATCACGGCAATTCATCGCGAGATGCGTGTAAGCGGAGAGATTGGTGTGTCATGGGAGGTTTTCGGTAAATTTAGCGCGAAAACTGAATACACATGTCACGTGACGTCAATTGCTCCTAGAAAATTTACCTAGAAAACTGTATTGGCTGTTAATTCCTGTGCCGTTAATTTTCACACTATATGTAGCGGAGAAACTGAAGTGGTGTATATAATATGATAAGTAAGCTTATACACGTTTTGCATAGACAACGCGACGTTGAGTTGGGCCAAGTCAGATTCCCCCTAAATTTAGCAAAAAATAACAGCACGAACGGAGGCACAATTTGGGATTGGCTTCTGCTGAAGAAAAAATTTCACCATCTTCCCGAGGGGAACCATGGAGAGATGCGGAGCATCGTGTTGGTTCCGAGGAAAGAGTCAGTTGCGTGCTGACGTTGAGAGATGGCGCCACCGACTGCCCTAGCGTTACCCCCTACGCGAGCCTTCGTCGCGGCTCGCGGCAGAGAAACTTGGAACGCTCGCCGCTCGCCGTTTATTTTTTTTCACACTTGAAGGAGAGGAGACTAGTGGAGGAGAGTTGCGCGTGCGCGCGCGGTGTGAGGAGAAGCGAACGCACGCGCAGTGTACGCAGCTGGTAGAGAGAGAGAGCGGAGAGAGTAACGCGCAGCTGTTGGAGAGAGGGAAGGAGGAGAATTTAGCGTGCGTAGTTCGAGTGCCGACTACAACGCCGACGCCGCGGGACATAGACCCGAGCAAGAGATGCTCCGCATCTAAAAAAAGAAATGTTTCAAATTCAATAAGGTTCATATCGGTACCTGTTTAATCATACCAGAAACAGATTAAAAACTCCGTTTAGCAGTACAACCAAGCTGCCCATTGCTTCGATGAGACTTTTCGTCGCCCTATTCAAAATGCGTATAGGTTCGAGCACTGCGGTATGCTGACTAGTTTATACCGCATAGTGGCGTGTTGGACCGGTTTGAACCTGCTCACAGATTTGATCAAACTGCTTACCAGCTCAGTCCAATTGTTTACATGATGGATCATGGCGGTATGCGGACTTGTTTACACTGTATAGCTCCGAGGCGGACTCGTGTGAAGGGGCGAGAA
>JABSTQ010003363.1:0-22502 GCA_013358835.2 Ixodes persulcatus
CACCTAGCAACCGAAGTGCAGTGGGGGTCAGCGGCGATAAGGCGTACTTGGGCCGCCGGCGGGGCGCCACGAGGCAGCGTGCACGGGTGACCTAAGGAGAGTTAATATTTTGTTATGACCCCTCCGCAGATTGTCGCCGCGGAACGGCGTGAAGAGGGGAGAAAGAGGGGGGGGGGGGGGCGACGCGCGACCCAGTGATACACCCGGTGTCCCTCATCTGCACGGCGCCGAAATCGCCGAAGGGGGACGTAGTCGGAGATCTTTCGCTACAACGCCTACACACACGCCTCTCAAAATACGCACCACGCCACCATGTGTCGGTCCTTGCAGAGTGTGTTCCCTAGTCAGTTTTTAGAGCCAGTGGGGCTGTTGCGCCACCCGGTGGCGGCGTTGCGAACTTGAAATACGTGTGCTCTAAACCAGTCCAAAGTCAGCGCGTTTTCGAGGGAAAGGAAGAGTGAGGAGGAGCAAGCAGACTAAACGCTAAAGAGAGGATGAGGTTTTCTCCTATTTTCTAAAGCATTTCGTCTGCTTCCTCCTCCCCAACGTTCCTTTCCCTCAAAAACTTCTCTTAAGCTGTAACTGACCATAATGCTAACGCATTAAAAGGAAACGCTGGTGCGAGAATCAAAATCGCGGCAATGACGCCGCCGGGCAACGCCTCCTAGATAACAAGGCCGCGATGGTGAGACTTTTGCGTCACCAACTGGAGGCCAGCATGGAGCGCTGATTGGACACGAGCGCCGCTTCAGTTTTAGGCAGGAATTTGTGTTTTCACCGATTGGGCGCCTGTCGCAGCCGAACGCTGCCGGAACACTCGTATCCAGTCAGTGCCTCGCGCTGGCTATCGATAGGTGACGTAAAACACTCAGCCCTTCGGCCTTTTTTGAAGGTGATGCGCCGGGCCGCGTGCCTCTTCCATGTCTATTCAACCAATCGTCTGTCAAATTTTTTTCTTCTTCTGCTGCAAGAATGTATAACGACTGTTTAAAAGTGCGTTTTTACGAACTAGAAAAGTGTGGTCACTGCCGAAGCCACAGAACAAAATGTTTGAATTGTTTCACAGCATCACCACGCAAAGGGGGCGAAATTCCCCATGAGCTACAAACGTAAGGCCTCAAGAATTGCAAAGTAAATTAACGAATGCATTATTCATTTAATAAAACGTACCTTATAAATATTATTGGTGTTGATATAGTATAATGTTGTGTATTTTTACGTGAACCAAAACAGACATCACGCCAAAATAGTAAAGCAATCTTTACCAAAACAGTGATCGGCTACTTGTAGAATGCCTTCCCGTCAAGCGATGAAGTGTTTTACATGCCACATTTTAATTCATTCTTGCTGGGGTTTTTTCCCGCACAAACCAATGACTGTAGAGTCATTGGTTTGTGCGGTATTTAAATAACCTTCACGTCGGGGCTGCCTTGTAATCCTCATTACCACGGCTAAAAAAAATCAGCTCTTTGCAACGAATAAAGGACATTGAAGGCAATGAACGTCACGCAGAGATCAAAAGGGCACCTTTCATCAAACTTATGGTTACACAGTGTAGAGCACTACACGATGTAACCATAAAAATCTGCGTCTATTTTCTTAGGAATCTGCGTCTGTTTTTGCACACCAACTCTTTACGAAATGTAACAGTCCCGCGCGTTCATGACACGATAATTAATGATAGTGTTTGCGAGGTCCTGTAGACCACCTGCCTCTCCTCTTCTATTCTTAGGAGAGAAAGACAGGCGATCGACAGAACCTTTAAAATAGTAAACATCCGAGGACAAAAGAACAGGAAATAAACAACACGCACGAAACACATGTGCTTGCTTCTCTGCGTGTGCTGGTATATACTTTTATGTTCGATATCTCCTTCTTGCGCAGTACCAATTGACCTTATTGCGGCAGAGCATCCTTCTTAAACAAGTGTGATACGGTAGCAGTTGTCTCAACATTTCCCGAAACGTTATCGTCGCAAGAAAATGAGGTTGCTTACGTATATAGCCTCAGGCGTTTTATTATTCATCAAGCAATATAACTCGGAACCTTATTTGGATCGGTCCAAAACTGGAGACTGTGAATCTCAAAAGTCACACTTATCCAAAGGAACCGAAGTTCCCATTTGGTATGGCAGTCCACTCTTCTGCAAGTACCAAAACCTACAAGTAAGCGCTTTGGTATCTTATTAAAAAAAAGGAATATTGTGTTGTCAGGTAGACGTCAAGAGCCCAGAAGCGTACGGAAACTAAAATACGTCACATGCATATCATGGATTTTGCAGGACCAATTTTTTAATGGACCCTTTTCAAAAGTCAATCAAGCGACATTGGCAGTCGCCATTGCCCGGACCCGAAACGTGTGATTGGATCCGAGTTTTCGCCGAACGCTGACGTCACACTCGTTTTCAATACGAACGGAGCCGAGTTCACGCCGAACGATGACGCAGCCCTCCTGCCCAATATATGTTCAGAGTACGTGAGCAAGCAATGACGCACAGGCGTTGGCGTGGATTTTTGAAAAGGGTCTATTATGTGTGGCTTCCTTATGAATTTCCAGCAGTCTAATAAGGGTCGCTAAGCTCACTTATGTATTCAAGAGTGTAAATCATATGTCTAAATCTAGGTAAATACTTAGGAAACATATTCAATGCAAGTAACGTCTGAAGAAATAGACCATTCTTTACAAATCGCTTCCAATTAAAGAAAAATCATTTATGAATGCTTAACGCAGAAATGTTCCTGTCTTTTAAGAAACAATCGAGCCTTGACATTATCACCCACAATCAACAAGATTGGTGGCAATCAGTTAGCTCATTCAAGAGTTGTGTGATGAAAAAAACACACGCCACTGATTATCCACTTAATCGTCTTGTAGTCATTCTAGGATGGCGGATGAAATAATACAATCACCATTAAAATACTAAAAATAACGCAAGTGTGAGGATAGAATTCGCACTCTTTTTAGGTATTGCAACATATGCGATCACTGCATCTGGTTTTGACGACGCCCCACACTGGAAGGTCCATCTGCCGACTCGAAGTAAAAAACTTCAATAATCTAAATAAAAGTGTCTCTTTGGATATATATGACACTGACTTGCAAGGACATTGCATGTAAGTAGAGCTTCCTGACCCGAACCTTTTTACAAGTATCATCCTTTTTACCTTAAACTACCATGTGTATAAAACATCGAATCACATCGACATGGGAGTTTGTTTGTTGACATTGTCTCGGCGTCTTCAAGGAACATTCAAAAGAAGACATGCAATTAAGTTTAAGAGGGATATAGTGCATTTTTAGAGCTTGCGCGTTCAAAACAAGTAAGGTTCTGTATACATTTTACAAAATTTGATTAAAGTCTTTGTTTTTGGTTATTAACTGGGCTACTTTGAAACAAAGCCGTTATGCATTCACTAACTTCAGAAAAAACTTTAATTGGTTAGGTTACATTTTTGTTTGGTATTGCCACGTAGTCCTACGTCAGTAGCTTTAAATTGTATGCAAATATATATTAAAATATGTGTTTCCATTTTTTCCTTGAAATATTGGAGGCAAAACGCCCGTTGCTGCCGTTAATGATTTTCCAAAGAAAAACAAATTTTATATTCTATTTAAAATCTATATGTCATTCTGGAACAAAGTAAGGAGATGACTGTGTATTACTCGATTTTACATAAAGGCCGAATGAAATGAATACTTGATCATTACTGCTAAAACTGAGCAAGCATCGATATCAGTCAGCTTCACTCAGCTAAACCTAATTTTTTGGGGGGCTTTAGCGCTCCCAATTCATAAACTTCGTGGGTCTAATTTTTATTTTACTGCAGTGAAATCCAGTGTTATTTAATATCCATTGTTAGACGTTTTCTTTTTGTGTTGATGGTACCAATCTGTTGACCTATTTTTTTTTCTGGTACGGAGGACTGCGTAGCTCAAGAAACATATTTACTAACATTGACCTAAGCCCTTTGAAGTCTTACCTAATATCAATTTATATCCAGCGTCGTACATGGCATGAGGACGAGACATCACCGAATTGATTCAATGTGCACAACTTGTCGTAACGCTGTGTGCCCGATATGATACTTCAATAACATATACTTGTAGTATTTGTCTTGTTACAAATATATCTTAGTGTTCATGTGTACTATATATCATCCGATATTGTATTAACCGTTGCATAAAACAAAATAAAATGAAAACAAGATGTCCGGTTATCATAAAAGATTCAGCACCCTCTCCCTCATTACTGAAACTGAGTTTCTACAAAACGCAAATTTTTTCGAAGCTCAGGCTTACATTTCGTTTAAGGGACCTTAGTTCAAATACCCTCACATGTTAGATAATGATCATACTAACTATAAAAGAGTCACACTTAACAACTACCAAGGTGTTAATAGTGTAACCTATAAACAGCATTCATCGTTATTTGCTTATCTCTATTTACGCTGAGAGTAGTGTTATTTTTTTCAGTTTTTATGAAGGCTATTGTTTCTCCCTGCTTCAGTACCAACTGACACTTCTTAACACGTTTAACCACAATTTACGACCAAGGCGAGGCACGCGTTTACTGATGCAAAAATTCCTTGCACGTCTGTAGAATACAACCATCCTACATTGCACATTGCTAGAATTAATTTTACAGCTGCTTTTAAAATACTGTAAAACTCTTTATTTTTGTGGCCCCCATTTCCGCGAATTGGCCAGCGGGGTCATATTCGCTACCTTTAAAATTCGGGAATTCTAAAGGCTGCAATTTGCCTGTCTAAACAAAAGAAATATTCGCGCCCCCTGAGATCGCGAATTTTCCAAGTCGCATAATTGGGGAAAGAGGGGATCGCGAACATTAGGGGTTTTACACTTTTACATCTTTCTAGAGGTTTGCTTTATAAGAACCCTAACTGTGTATTACGTTTTGATTATCCAACTTTTTTGTGGTTTAGACCTCTCCTCTGTATCCGAACACGAACATAATTGTAAATGAATCAAATGATTTAGTAAAATATTCTTTACTCTCTTTCTTCTTATTTATGAATAAACAAGATGATCAGGTTGTATGAATACGCGTCAGCTTACAGTTTTAAAACTAACTTCACTTTAAAATATAGTTAGGCCATGCCAATATATGCTGAAGCATTTGAACAATGAGAAACCATGCTACGAGTAACGATGGGATATGCGGTCAGTGAACCCGTGAACTTTGCTTACATGACTTTCCGTGAAATTTATTGAGTCTCGAAATATTAAACTCTCGCTGGTCTGCGTGGAATACAGTTTTTGTACATTGTCAACCTGTTAACTTTGCAAACTTGGCTTGCATAAAACTTACTATGATTATTTGACCTGAAAAGGGACTTGAATTCGACCAAAAAGGTTTAGTTACCTTTCTTAGTATCATAACTAGCTTAAACAATCCTGGCAATTTTCGTATTCATACTTAAAGCTAACTTTATATTGCAAGATATAAATGTCGAAGTCTTCTAGTGCTATTATCTAGCATTCAGCAAGGGACGATTGGAACTGTCACCCTGGGATATGCAGTGGATGATGTATTACATGCGCGTGCTTCGGCGCCCCTCCTTGACAAAGCAAACTACGAATCATGACCTTAATAATCTATGAAGGAGGGGAACAAGGGGGACAAATGACAAACATAAATCTCAAAACGCAGCTAGGTGACAGGTGCGCGACCGAGAAAATCCGCCTGCTCCCGTTATCGAACCAGGGCCCTCTCAATTTCCAGTGGAGCGCTCTACCAACTGAGCTAACCAGGAGTTCGACGTCAGTAGAGCAAACGGGTTTCTTCAGCTGCCACCAGTCTAACACCAATTAGGGTGAACGGCCTGCATTTGAAAGTTATAAAGATAATGCAATTAATGCAAAGGTGCAAGCGAGCTGGAGAAAAATGACGATAATATTCCCTGGAGAAGGCGATTATTATCGAAGGAGCGCTTCACAGGAAATGGAGATGTCCCTGGTTCGATACCAGAACCATGAGTATTTTTTCGGTCGCGCACCATTCACCTATCTGTGTTAGGAGATTTCTGTTTGTCCTTTGTCTCCCTTGTTCACCTTCTCCAGGAATTATTATCGCCATTCTTGTCCAGCTCGCTTGCACCTCTGTATTAATTGCATTATCTTCAAGGAATTATATCTTTTACTGAAATGCAATTCCAGATTAAACCCTGCAAATGGTGTTGATGATGTTCATTGCGTACCACAAAACAGCGTAAAGGTCTTGAACCGCAGAAGTTACTTCAGCAAAACTAAAGAATTAAAGTAAGTGGCACATCGGAGAGTCTAAGTCATACGAAATGATAATACAAATTTCGATATTTATTTGGGCGTGAAAAAAACGTCGTGCGGAATAAGGCTCCTGCAAACAAATAATTAAATACATTGGTAATCCTTTATTTACCTTGTCGAGATAAACCATTTTGCAATCTTGGGTTAATTCAGGTGGGACAGGTAACCTTAAACTGCCCAAAAAATCTGGTGCATCAATACAACATTGGATGAGCTTCCGTAGAAAGACTACATCTTCATCTTAGCAATGTTTATGATCACTTAAAGGGGCCCTGCAAAGACTTTTTGACTGGTTTTTAATTTGCGCCGAACCTGAGCGCACTGAAAGTAGTAACTTAATGAAACTTTTCTTTTCTCTAATTTCGCTTTATTTTAAAAGCTATAGGCAAACTAAAATTAGAAAAAAACAAGCAAAAAATAACCTCCTTCATGACGTCCTTGGTTGCTTTAGTGGCCGTGAACTAGAGGAGGGGTAACGAGCGTTCACGGCTGCCGCACTCCGTGTCGACGGCTCGAGAGGGCGCCACAACAGCAAGTTCTGGATAGGCTGTATGAAGCGGGCAGCCAGGGCGACTCGCATTGTATTTGCTGCGCGATAAAACACTAATTCAGCATGACACTTCATCGGCCACAAACGACAGCAAACACGGGGTAAAGATCAGTTCAGAACGGGAGCCACTTCGCGCTGCCATACCACCAAAGGGCCAAACTAGAAGCCAAAGCTGCTCACCGAAGGACTTCGGAACGCTCGGAACCGGTCGGATTCTTGACTGCAGCGCCGCCACGTACATCCGGGACCTTTCTGCACTCGCCACCCGTCAAGGTCTGATCCCACGACACCTTTCTAGTATGCGCCGCCTTTTCCACCGCTTGGTGGCGTGTATGTCGACGGGTCATTTCTTGTTTCCGTACTTTATAAACTGCATTTGTTTCTTTTTTTATCTAAAACACCGAAGAAAAGCTTCTTTTATAAACAATTAAAACGGCTGGCGCCACTTATATATATATTTTTTTTTTTTAATTTTGACTAAAAAGAAGCTTTTAGCGGCTCTGACCAGTAGAAAGGCCAAGACCTATAACGTCATGATGTCGTCACATATTGCGCGCTTTCGGCACCGCGGGTCGCCCCCGTGGGTGGAGGAGGTTTTCGCGTCGTCTAGTTAACATATGACGCACTGATATTTAGTTACTCTTTAAGTGCCCGCTGGTTTGCCCGAACCCAAAAAGACGTGGAAACCGCAAAAAATGTAGACGCTTAAATATGATTGCAGGGCCCTTTTAAAGTTTTGAGATTCAAAACCTTAACTATAAAATGGTATGCAAAATAGTCTTATGTGAAAATACCTTTTGTAGACTATGAGAATCAAACTCCTTTGTAATGCTTTAATACGTCTAGATTTGATTTTCGGTAAATTGTTTTACTACCGCAGAAGCAAATTCCTGTCAGGCACTAACCACAGCACAAAAAAAAAACGGCCCATAGTATCAGGAGCTCGAAAGTGCCGACTCAAACTTGAGATCCTAACAAGCAATTCAAAAGAGGTAACACAAATGGTAGTTACATGACATTTGAACGTGAGTTGGAAATCGACTCACATAGCAAGGTCCTGATCACAGCAGCACGAGTAATAGTACAGTTGTCTAAATTGTGCATAAAGTGTAAGGGAACTTTACGCCTTAAAAAAATACTAGATAACTTTTTTTTTTGTATTCCTGGCGTTTAAAGGCAAACGATTTGACGAACACCATTTTAATGGAGTACTCACAACTCAAGAGTGCAGCTCTTCACAGTCTATTTCGCAATAAATATGGAATAAAATTTGCATCGGTCCATGAGAGAACCCTAGCAAATTTTATACTTGTATCCAAAGGGATCTCACCAACGAGATACATCATAAAAAGCAGTCACAGATACATCGCAGCCACGGTCTACACCAGCTCAACCATCTGACTTCCCGCTACTGCGGTGACACTGATGTCAAAATTTCGCGAGTGCAGATGCTTCGACTCACGCCATTGTGGTTTCTGCGCGTGCGTAGTGCCCACATTTGGTATGGGCGAACGCGGGCTTCTTTGTAAACCATTTTTGGTATTTAGTATTGGCGTATTTTTCAATTGATAAGTATGGTTTTAATCATCAAGTCTGTATCTAACACTAATGCTACGGAAGAGCTGCTAAGATTGCGAACATTGATTTTCACATTTTTATTTTGGTTGCAGTAAGCGCAATAAAACAGACTACGTGAAAGTTGTTGAAGATCGTACAACAAAGATGCTTTCAACAATACAAATACCTCGAAAACTGGGTAAGGGACATATGAAATATTTAGCCCACCGGATACTATGAAAGATTAAATAGCTCAAGCAACAAACGCAGAACGTACAGTAAGGACTAGCAAGCAGTTCACACTTTTTTATCTCTATTATTTATAACTGAAAGGATAAATTTGAAGCTACTAATTAAGTGGGGCGTGCTTATTGAAGAATCAACTTCGAGAGTCATATTCAGTGCTTGACAGTCTGTACTGTCGAGTTTTGTACCAAACAAAAAAGTGCTTCATAGTATGTATTCACTGCCGTCAATGCCCGTTCACACATTGGCAATTTCTTAAGACGTGTGCCTTAAAACCTTTTAAAATCTTTTACCAGGAGAGAAGACACTGGCGCAACCAATTGGGTAGCCGTGAAGCACTTGGCTGTTCCCTGTATTTACTAAATGTTTCGCCAATTTTTTTTTTTTTTGCATGAAACAGCTTTGTCAATGTTATAAACGACCATTTCTCATAGGTAGTAGATAAATTTGACCTCGCAAAGTACCCGCGAAACCTTCGTTTTAGTGAGGTGTAGTTCCAGGGTCACTGCATAGGTGGCGACAGCGTGCAAGTGAGTTATTTCGTCACAAGAAATTTTAAGGGGTTTCACGGCGCTGGGTCCTAAGGAGTCGCAGCTGTGTGAACGGGCCTTTGCGTGTAAAAAAGCGTATGGAGGGTTATTACGTGGGGCACGTCCAGTCATGTGACCGGGTACTTGAAATGATAGCCTCTAGGAATGCGACCCTCCACAAGGGTCGGGCCAACGAGGTAGAGCGGCTTAGAGCGATAAACTGGTATCCCGTTCACCAGGTAAAAGTGATCTTCCCACTCCCTGGCTACAACCATGTTGTACAATTTTCACCACTAGACACGTGACCGTACCAAATACTGAGGATTTGCGCAAAACTGAGCCGACATTGGTATCGCGATCGGTGACAAAAAACATGATATACCATTTTTCAATACTGTTAGATACCAGATCAGTGCCTAGCTCCGATAAAAACCCAAAATACAGCACCGCGGCTGACGGCAACTAGCGGGGCCATGGCGAAGCTGCCAGAGTTTTTGTCGTCAAAGCACGTTTTGGATTAAAACAAAACGAACATAACTTGTCTTGTTGGTACTGTTAATAAGGATCAATAAGCAATTGTTTGTGCGCGGTACCTCGTTAAAAGCACGGCGTAAAACATTAAGGTCACCTCTCTAGTGGTCAAAAATGTGCAACCTGGCGGCGGCCGGGTAGGGGCCACTTTAAGCTGCTAGTTTATCGCTCTAAGCCCCTCTACCTCGTTGGGTCGAACGCACTTAATTGCCGCGCCGTTGCGAAGACTGGAGATATTTCCAGTTTACTGACGACTAAAGAAAAGCAGGAAGTGACTAATCATGTTCGCACCTTGTGCTACGAGATTCGTTCCTCGGTGTTTCCATTGGTCAATGACGCAATCTCATTGACTGCGCAGGGATAAGACGATGGCCGCAGCTTGCCGCGCCCTGTGTGTCTTAAGCTCACTCGAGCTTATGCCGATCTGAAAACTTGATATGCTCACATTGATTCGCAAACTAAGTAACTATGCGATCGCTTTACTTCGTTTCAGCCTAAGTCCAGACGTAGCTGACGTTATGATGTAATCGTCCCAATCAGGCAGCGTCAAAAGCGCAAGTCACTGTGTCTTTTCTGTTTATGATTGGTTCAGCGATGATAGAACATGTACAGAAACATGAAGAACACAATGACGTTGCGCTTTTGACGCTTTGCGATTGATCCTACGAGCTAATAGCGCTGGCGGCGTCTGGACGAAGTGAAACGAAGATAGGTGCCTACACTGTATATTTCTCGAATGCGAAAACATTAACTGTTCCGTGGAACGCAGCCGGCTTTCCACGGAACAGTTCCTCGGCCTCCTCCATTCTGTAGGAAATGGAAACCAATAAAGAAAGAAAGAAAGAAAGAAAGAATCGCGAAAAACGGCACCTTGTCCCATTGGCTGAGTGTAACGGCACCTGAATGCCCAATGGCTCAGCTAAACGACACCTAAATGTAAGTCATCAAGCACGCGCGTTCAGAAATAAAACACAACGAAAAGCCCAGCAACGCAGATGCTTCGTCACGGAAGCCGACGGGGGCGCTCAAAGTCAAAGCGGAGGCGCCTTCAAAATAAAACACAAAGAAAATCACTGCAACGGAGATGCAGCGTCACGGAAGGCGTGGAGCCGAAGGGTTCGGCGCGCCTGCGCAGTGGGGGTGCGTGATGTCCCCGCCGGGGCGCCGTGTGCGATAGGAAGACGTGGCGCGCTGCTCGTAGGAGTGTACTGTATGTAGGAATGCTTTCGCATTCCTACATGTAAGCCATCTTAAGTGTCACGGCCGAATTTTCATTTGCTTGCGTCACGAAGCACTGAATGTCGATAGCTTACTATTCATGTGATTGTGCGTTAGTTGCGAAACTGTAAGCTAAAAAAATACCTCTTTTCAGCGAGGTATGACCCTCCAAAAGCAGAAAACACAAGGCTGGTTTTTACAGAATTCAACGAATGTTTGCTTTTTATTACATCGTACGACAAGATACATTGTAAGTAATTAATGTTTTTTTCATAATAAACGTATATATTCATTAATAGCTATAAGACTGCGCCGAAGGCAGCAAGTACACAAACGCAGCGCTCACCATAGAGACATATACGGGTGAGAACGATGGATAGTATGACTATTTAGTGGTACGTGATATCTTTGAGACATCCATTTTTGTGTCGCTGACAGCAATATCTCAAGCTGGGTGTCATAAATGTGGGTCATTTTTACGAGAAAAAAAAAAGCGTCTCGTACGATCGACAAGCGGTGGATTGGCATCGAACCACTCAAAAAGATCTAACTTACTCTATACTCAGTTTCATTTCACACCTGACCCCAGCTGCAGCTTCTATCCAATCCGACGGAGCCAATCCAAGAGCGCCTAAAGTGCACTGTCACACGCTCATCGCTTTTGTGCACCCGCTATCACCGACTGAACGAATCACCCGCAATAAACGCACCACGATCCCGGATGTTTTCTTTGTTGTTTGTTTTTAGGCGACAGTTTAACGGGCCACACTTTGCAGAGATTTCGACCTCGTCTCCTATCGTCGCCGCCACGGCGGAAAAAAAATATTTTGGCGTCTTTTGCGCGAGGCGAGGGAAGTCGGGTTTTCCCGTCGGGCGCCCGGGCATACCGCCAGTAACGCCGCGATGAAACTAGAGTCTTTCCGTGTCGTCCGCTTGAAAGTCTAGTTTTCAAACATTACTCGCGTTACGCGAAATTTCACTTTGGCAGTATTTATGTTGCTACACGTAACGTTTGATGGTTTTAGAAATTTCCACCGCGCTTATACCCTCTTACTTCGCGGATCACCGGAGGCGGTCGTGAGTGGCATCCGCGACGCCAACCACGACAGCCACGAGAATTAACCACGTCGCACCTCCGTCCTGGAGTACGTAGCGGCACCATTCCACCCGCACTGCGTGACCGTGTTACGGCTATCGCTTTCGTTTCTTTGCACATTATAGGCGAAAAATATGACTCTTTTTTTCTGTGCGTGATTGGTTTAGCTGGGGATAGCAAACCAAAAAAGGCGACGCGTGACGTGACGAAGCACATTTGGTGCTGTTTGATTGGCTCCATCCCATTGTATCGTAGGCTTTTGTCGGACTTAAACTAAAAGGAGTATAGATCGTTTTTGTTGTTTTGTTTTTTTCTCTGGCGGCCGCCATGTTGAATTTTGACGTAGCTGAGTTGGTCGAAAATAGCAAATCTATGTATTTGCCGATTGGAAGCCGCTAGAATTCAAGGGGTTAGCGCCAATAGCTCCACGTTTTCCTTGGCTATACGTTTTTATACTGAAGTTATGCTTAAACTATTTACACTAGTTTTTTTTTTTTTTTTGTCGCCCAACTTAATGGCGTCATATTTCAACATGGCAACCGTCAAACGAAATCGGTGTATATAGAGCATGGCAACGATCAGCGTATCAGAAACACGTGACTTTGCATCAAAAAAATTTCAACAAGTAACTATGAAGAAAAGAGTAATCATTATCTAAATGATGGGTTTCAGATTGCGAGCTCTTTGTTGTATCGAACATTTCATACAAGATGCACGATACGCCGTGCCACTCAATTTACCGACTATACTGCGGTTATGGACGCCCAACACGAGGTACGTAAACGTAGACCATGTGAACTGGCAGAATTAAATTAACTTCTTTGCTACACGCGTTTTGCCTCGCTGGCTACTAAAGTAGCCACCGAGGCAAAAACTAGAACATTTCAGGTACAACGCCTGAGACACGTCTTACTTGGCCCAAGTTCGGTGATCCGGGGCGCCTATCTTTTGCCTAATACGGTTTTGTTCCAAGGCGGTTGTTATAGTGCCAGAGTTCTTTTCTTTGGCTTTTCTGTGGCCTTTTGCTGGTTCGCCACATAATTGTCAAAGTGCTATACATGAGCCAAAAGTGTCACGTCTCAACCGAATAACTTAATAGCTGAATAGCTTAAATCTGGCCCATCTTTGGAAATTTGCCCTCAAAATTTGCCGGTGAAAACTATACAACTGGAAGTGAAGCCTAGCTCTAGAATTTAATCGGGAATCGGGGCCTAATGAAACAAGGTAAGAGCCGCACAACCATGCACTTAAGCGTAAAGCTACTATAACAGCGTGCGCCCCCCCCCCCCCCATAAAAAAAAAAATATTGTTGTGGCAAAAAGTAATTACGCATCGCCGAACACTCATTCTCCGCCCAAATGTAGCGCGAGTTGTGAACCAGATACCGAAGTTTCAGACCGAACCGTTATCTAAAAAAAATGTATTCGCGATTTTCTGAAACTTCTAATGGGAAAATGCGGCCCGTTTTCGCACGTGTTCGGTAATTTGTGCCATTCCACTCCCGGTATTCATGAACTCCTTAAATTGCCATTTTCACCCTGAAAGAAAAAAAAAAAAACAAAAACATTTATATATTCTGAATAAGCTAACGGTTAGTTCTAAAGGCTTAGAATCTAATTCCGACCGCTAGTGCTACATTGAGGCGGAGAATGAACGTTGGGCGACGCTTGGGTTCGTTTTGAGGCCAAAAAACATTTTTTTTTCTTGTTTTGTTTTTTTGAGGGGGGGGGGGGGGAGGGTGGGGACACTTTCTATTTAGCGATCGAGGGCTAAATACTCAGTTTCTTGACAGAGATGATTACATTTTGTTTTCCTTTTTGATTCTTTTAGAGCCTTCAATTGACAAGCACCAGAAGTGGGTTCAAAGAACTGTCAGTTCAGATAGAATAATAATAATTAAAAAAAAAAAAAACCTTCGACGTCATTTTTTTAGGCTTTAGTGTTGACCAGGACGCCATTTCTCCTTTTTGAGTGCCACAAACTCATCGTAATGTGCGTCGTTTCTGTCGTATGCTGAGGAATCTCGTATGCCCAAAAGAGAGACTTGTACACGCAAACTTGTACGGTAACTCAATACAAGTAATCAAATTACTTGTAATTGATTACTTTTTGGAGTCATTTTGTAATAACTTGAATGCATATATGAGAAAGTAGTCACTAGAGTAAATTTTATCACGTTTTGAAGTAATAGAATTACTTGTAACGGTTACTATTTTAACCTGCCCTGCCTGATGGCGTCCTTTATTCGTACATGTTTCCTAGCAAGGAATCATCGATCCATGTTGTCAACACGAGGATGGTCTACCAACATTGGTGGATTAAGAAGATAATTTGTTTGTAGTTCTTATTCAATAATGGACAGTGCGAATGAACCCTTTTCAATCGGCAGAAAACAATCTGACCATTTACAAATACTGTCGAGACCGGTTATAACGAAGTCAACGGGAATCGGAAATCACTTCACTATATCCGCTATTTCGCTATAACCGACTTCGGTTATAACGAATCGCAAAAGGGAATGGTTAATCGTGATCGCTTCGCTGTAGCCGCAATTTTGTTATAACCGACTTCGTTATAACCGGAGAGTATGAAGTAATCAGAGTGGTGACGGTTACGTTTTTCAAGAAATGGCCATTTAATTTTTTATCTAAGCAATTAAGTAAGTTCATTCAATAATCCTTAACCAAGAGTAATTGTAATTGTAATTGATTACTGTTTTCCGAGCAACGTGTACAAGACTGCGCACGCGTAGGGTGCCACCGTAAGGACCAAGAACGTTTGAAACGCCTTGCAGAATTGTGATTCCAAACGTACATACCTTATATTAAGCGCGAACATAGTTTCGACGAAAGTTTTATATGTATTTTTTTTTAGCTTAACTCACATCTAATGAAATTTAGGAAAAAAGAACCAGGCGAAATGTCGGCAGTGCATTTTCCATGTCTTATACCGCGGCCTGCTGTTCTTCGTCTGCAGACTGTTATGCAAGCTCGCTCTTAGGTGACGCAGTGAACGAGAAGACTCCAAGAACGTCTTTTGAGAGGCTGGCGACGGCCATGATAACCACGATAAATATTTATTTTAATGAAATGTAGGGTGTTTCATGCGAACCTGCTGCTGTAAACAGCAGGTTCGCATGTTGTTCATTGTTGTTGTTCTATCGTGGCCGAGATACGGAGACCAGACTCATGTCGGAGCGAATCGAACAAGAAGAGCTTTATTCGTTGCGTACTTTCTTTATATAGTCGCCGCTATCAGGGCGATGACGTCATGTGGCTGACGTCAGGGTAGCGTGTTTATCAGTACATGACACTCTTCCCTCCTTAACAAAACAAATGTTTGTAAATTAATCTAGGCTGCTTGGCCTTCGCTCTGAAGTCATCGGCTTGGTACTTGTCGGGGGGTCGCCGGGTGCGGTTGCTTCGCCGCAGTGCCGGTGCTTCACCTTGAACCCTTGCGGCGGTGGACGTCGCTTCTCCGGCGTTGCCTGGAGCCGTCCGAGTCCCGTCGAAGTCTGCAACGCCATGGGATGAGGTTGCTGGTGATGACCTGCCGTTGCCTTCGGCTTGGCCATCGGAGTACGGTGATCCCTCGTTGAGAAGTTGGGGTTCTTGTGCTGATGATAGGGCACGGTCGTGCAGCTCTTCAACTGCAGAACTGGCCTCTGTTGACTGGCTGTTCTTCCAAGGGTTGCGTTGATCATCGGGTCGGCTGTCCGGGATCGCTGTAACGTGTTGACCTGATGTAAAAGATGGTCTCGGTGCCATACACCATCGTTTCCGCAAGTGGTCAGCATGGGTGAATCGCACGTTGTCTTTTACTCTGACGAGGTACGTAGCGGGGCTGACGACTTGTTCGACGATTCCCTCCTGCCATGATTCGACTTCTCCTCGTGTTGTTTTGACGTAAACCTTCTCATTGACGCAGAAGAACTCCGCTGGTCCTCTTTGCTGATTGAGTTGGTCGGCGCTCCTTTGTTGACGGTCTGCCATGTCACCTGCAATGCATGGCTTGAGCAGAGACAACTTTATGCGAGGCACTCGCTTTAGGAAGAGCTCCGCTGGAGTCTTTGCCGTCACCGAGTTTGGCGTGCACCTGTACGACAACAAGAAATCGTTAAAGCGCTCTTGTGTTGTGCGCTTCACTCCTGCCAAGTTGTCGCAAAGAACTTGCTTGAGCAGCGCTGTCTTCGTGGTTCGCACCAGTCTTTCAGCGGCTCCGTTCGATGCAGCATGGTAGGGAGGTGTCCTCGTATGCCTGATACCACGGTGTTGCAGAAACTCTTGAAACTCGTCTGAGGTAAACTGTGGGCCGTTGTCAGTTACAAGTTCCTCCGGGTAGCCGTAGGCTGCGAAGAGTGTGTCCAATTTCTGGGCTGTCTGTGCACTTGTCGTTTTACTCATGCAAAAAACTTCGATCCACTTGGAGTAAGCGTCGACCAGCACGAGCAGGTTAACTCCGTCTTTGACTGCGTAGTCCGCGTGAACGCGTTGCCACACTCTGGTTGGATAGGGCCATGGCTGCAGTGGACCGGGAGTCTTCGCTGGGAGGACGCTTTGGCAAATACGACAAAGGCGTACCGTGTCTTCCACTTCCTTGTCGAGGAGAGGCCACCAAACGTAAGACCGGGCTAACATTTTCATCCGAGTCATACCTGGGTGGGCTTCGTGTAGTAGAGCGAGCACGTGTGCTTGCAAGGTCTTGGGAATGATGACCCGATGTCCCCAAGTCAAACATCCTCCTTCCACTGACAGCTCGTCCCTACGCACAAAGAAGGCTTGCATTTCGTCAGGATACTTTCTTGGCCACCCCGAGAGCGTGTAGTTGATAACTGCAGTGAGGACCAAATCACGCTTTGTTTCCCTCGCCACTTGTTGGGCGGTGAGCGGCATTGCGTCGAAGACAGCCAGACATTCTGGATCGTCATCCTTGTCTTTCGCCGCTAGTGGCAGCCGTGATAACGCATCCGCAACTTGCATGTTGTGGCCGTTCCGGAACTTGAGCTTGTACTGATATGCGGAGAGTGTTACAGCCCATCTTTGAATTCTTGCGGCTGCTAGTGTTGGAATTGGTTTGTCCTGTCCTAGAATGCCAACCAGAGGTTGGTGATCAGTGTACAGACTGAAGCTACGTCCATACAAATACCGGTGAAATCTTTTCAGGCCAAAAATAATAGCAAGCGCTTCTTTCTCTCCTTGCGCGTAGTTACGTTCACTGCTTGTGAGAGTGCGCGAGGCAAACGCTATTGGCCTTTCACTGCCGTCCGGCATTTCATGAAAAATCACAGCTCCCAGACCGTATGCAGATGAATCACAGCTGAGACCGATGGGCTTGGTTGCGTCAAAGAATGTGAGCGCATCGCTGTTGATGAACATGTCTTTCGTGGCCTCGAAAGCTTTCCTGCACTCTTTTGACCAGTGCCATTTGTGTTCTTTCTTCAACAGTGAGTAGAGGGGCTCAGCTACCGTTGCAAAATTTCTTAAGAACTTGGCGTAGAAGTTCAAAAGTCCCAGATAGGCTCTCAGTTCTGTGATGTTTGTTGGCTCGGGTGCGTCTCGGATTGCCTTGATTTTTGTCGATGTCGGGTAGATGCCTTCGGCCGAAACCTTGTGACCCAAGTAAACAACCGAGTCGCGAAAGAATTCACATTTTTCTTCCTTGAGCGTGATGTTATAGTCTCCTAGCCGTCGCAAAACTTTTGTGACTGAGTTGTAGCAGTCTTGCTTGCTACTGCCCGTGACGATAACATCGTCTATGTAGCATCCTACGTTAGGGATGCCTTCCAGAACCTTGTCCATCAGTGCCTGGAAAATTGCGGGCGCACTGGCGATTCCGAACGGAAGTCTCTGATATTCAAAGAGTCCCAAGTGCGTGTTAATCGTGAGCAGGGGCTTGGCTTCTTCACTGAGTGGCACCTGCTGGAACGCGGAGGACAAGTCCAAGACGCAAAAGACCTTGCCACCAGCAAGCATGGAGTAAAGATCTTCCGGCAGTGGTAGTGGGTAGCAGTCAGTCTTTAGTACTTGGTTTATGGTCACCTTATAGTCTCCGCAGAGCCTTATTCCTCCGCCGCGCTTAGGAACGACTACTACAGGGGTCGCCCAGTCACTATGGGTTACTCTTTTTACGATGCCGTCGTTTTCTAACCTGCGTAGTTCTGCCGCAACGGCTTCTTTGGTTGCGAATGGTATGGGTCTCGCCTTGCAGTACACTGGTGTGCTGTTCGCTTTTAGAACGACCTTTGCCTCGTAGTTGGACACAACTCCCGGTGTGCTACGGAAGACCTCTGGAAACTTTTCCTTTAGAGACCTGACTTTGTCGTCCTCTGTTACTGCACAGACGGCTTTCCAATCAAGCTGCAACTCTTCTAACCAGTCGCGACCTAGTAGTGCGGGTAGAGTTCTTTGGTTATCTTCTACCACGAAAAGGGGGAGCGTCGCGCTGCGTCCGTTGTGCTCTACGTTTACAGCTGCCTTTCCTTTTATCTTCAAAGGTTCACCAGTGTATGTTCTCAAGGAAACCTTCGTTGGTTTGCATGAGACTTTCGCGAAGTTCGCCTTGTAGATGCTTTCAGGAATCAGCGTAACTGCTGCGCCCGTGTCCAGCAACATAGAGATCGGCTTCCCTTCAATGTTTACGGAAACCTTGTACCCACGCTTGTCGCTTGCTGCACAGAGCACGACGTGATAAACTTGCGATGCTCCGGAGTCATCGTCTGACGTATCAACATAGTTTATCGGACGCCGTTTCTTTTCTTGGCACATTGCTTCCAAATGTCCTGTCTTTGCGCACGCCCGGCATTTCGTATTTCGATACCAGCATCGGTCAGGCGCGTGTCCTTTCCCACAGCGATAACAACCGCGTTTCGTCTTTGACGCGCCTTCCTTCTTTAATCGTGACGCGTGAGTTTCCCGCTTGGTTTCTTTTTCTTGGTTCTTTGATCGTGACGCGTGCGTTTTTCCGCATGTTCCGCCGCTGATAGCGTGAACTTCTGTCGGTCTCGCTTCTGCTGTACGCAGCTCGCTGGTTTGCCGCGATGCGAGTTCCTTTTCAAGAGCTATTTTACATGCGCCTTCAAAAGTCAGACCCTCCGTAGCAAACAATATTCTTTGTGTCTCTTCGTCGCGTAAGCCTGCTACAAGGCGGTCTCTCAAAGCTTCATTCAGAAATGCCTTGAATTCGCAGTTGCGTGCTAGGTGCTTCAATTCTGTCATAAAATCCTTCACGCTTTCACCTTCTTGTTGCACTCGCCTGTTGAATTTGCAGCGTTCGGCAATTACGGAATACTCCGGACTGAAGTGGTTTTCTAGCAACTCCCGCACTTGCTCGAAAGTTTTGTCGGTGGGCTTCTGCGGAACTAGAATTTTCTTGAGCTCCTCGTAAGCCTGACCACCCACCACGTTCAAGAACAACTTCAGCTTTTTCGCCGCGGGTACTTCGTTTATGTCAACAAAATTTTCAAACCTCTCGAAGTACGACCTAATGTTGTCGCTCTTTGGGTTGAACTCGGACATGCCTCCTAGGCGTTGCTGAGGATGAGGCGTTGACATAATGTCGGTCGAAACAGTGCACTTATCTGTTCCGTTGATCTCGCCCGCTCCGTCCTCCGTCGTTTCCGTGACGCTTGCTCCTGGCTTCCGCGGTGCTGCGTTGTTACTTGACTGGCCGTTGTGCCGAGATGCCGCCGATGCCGATGCCGCCGATGCCGCCGTGAAATCCCATTCTCGTCGCCAGTTGTTCCATCGTGGCCGAGATACGGAGACCAGACTCATGTCGGAGCGAATCGAACAAGAAGAGCTTTATTCGTTGCGTACTTTCTTTATATATAGTCGCCGCTATCAGGGCGATGACGTCATGTGGCTGACGTCAGGGTAGCGTGTTTATCAGTACATGACAGTTGTAGTAATAATATATTTCCATTGCTAGTTTTAGCGTATACAGCATTTTTATATCCATAATTTTATACTTTTTGAAGTATGGAGCTGAATGATCGGTGAAGTGAACGCCTGCAATACAGCGAACTGCTTTCTCTGTATGCCTAATAACCTATCTAGATTGGTTTTAGTGGTAGTTCCCCAGACTAATACGCAGTAATGTAGGTGCGATTGTATTAGACTGTAGTATAACTGACATTTTATCCAACTAGGGAGAAGATCTTTTAGTTTGTATATGATGCCTGTGGATCGAGATATTTTAGAACGGACATGATTTCTATGGTGGGTCCAGCTTAGTGTTTCTTCGAAGAAAACGCCTAGGAGTTTTAGGAAGGTCACTCGCTCCAGTTTCATGTTTTTAAACATTATTTTAAAATTACTACCCATTTGCTTAAGTCCAGGTTTGAAAATAATGTATTTTGTCTTGTTAATGTTTAGTTCTAGTTGGTTGGAGTTAAGCCAGAGTTCAAGCTCACGCAGCCATGCATTTGATGCACCGTCGATTACGCCTATATCTTTATTCGTAAAAAACACATTAGTATCATCTGCGTAAAGTATAATGTCTGGAGTTTTGGAATATTTATTATATCATTAATATAAATAAGCAACAGTGATGACCCTAGAATTGATCCTTGAGGTAGGCCATATCTTATTTTTTGTTTTGTTTTATCAAGCACGAAAGATTTGTTTTGCTTTAAAATTAGAACAGAAACTGCAACATCGTTCATATATTTCTTTAAAATTAGTATTTAGCGCGGTTATTAATATTTTCTTTGTCCGTGTTCTTTAGGCGTATTTACCAACATGCATAACTACCAACTAGCCCAACTCGCAGTTTTAATACAGTTTATTTTGCTCATCGCCAGGAACTCATATGACATTATCAGCATTTTTGCATTCGCCACGCCACTGGAAAGCGAGCTCTCATAGCAGTATACAGACGAGAAGCAGGCAGGTATAGACCTTTTCATCTCAGTAGTTACCCGACCGGCGGACAGAGGGCGCTGACGCACTCGGCGCCATTGGGTGGCTTCAATTTGGTTGATTTCGGTTTCAGCGCGCTCTCGGCTGTGTTGGTGTGTTATGTCATCCTCGCCTAATTTCGTCATACAAATGTGCCCGTTATAGCGCACAACTAATAAAACTGTGGTACTGAGCCAACTCGAGAACCACGAAGTGGTTTCGAGTCATATTCGTGGACTTTTTTACGAACGCTTTACGATGCATCTGGTCATGTTCATCGCTAATTTCGGTCAGGTTCGGCGGCGTAACGACTGCGATGCGCAAGGAGGATTTTATCGTCTACGGCCTGACCCACTGACCCTAGTTTTCAGAAAAAAATAAACTAATGAAGAGACTAATGAGCAGATATATAGTAAAAATGCCGGTCCACAACCTTATTAAAAACCTCCTAAATCACGAAAAACACACGAAGTCGCAAGTTCACTGACTGATTTTCGCGGACACCAACTTTCTGTGGACTTTAAAAACTCAAAATGTCTCCTATAATACGCAGATATTCTAAGAAATAAGTGATATTGTCTCGGACTCTTTTCTTTAAAAAAATTAAGTACTCGAGATATATTCGATGGTCCGCGTCCTAGGTCGGGTGGGAAATTCCTTTAGCTATTGACCTTGCTAAAGTACTTATTAACAGCATTTAACAACGTTGGCGTTAGAAAATGAACTATTTGTTTTACTGACATTTGCTTACGACGTGCTTGGCACATAAGATAAGTGAGGCCCATCAATTGAAATCTGAAATTTTGCCTTTGTACAAACTTTGCCAAATAAAATTGAGGGTACGAAAGAAGTGATCTCTCGTACGTTTGGTTGAAGTCGAATGCTAGGCACGACTTCATGAACCTTCATGACAGATCTCCATGCAAACTGATACGATTTAAAATCAACAACCATAAACTTGGGTGATTTCCATGTAGATGGCTTCTTTTCGGCATCACACAATGCGAGACTAGGCACTCTCAAGCTGCCTGTGACAGATTATTTCACAGGGGCCTTTGTGTTGAAAATAAATAAAATTCATTACTTAAATTTTGTACAAAAATGTTAATACCCTTTAATGACTGCAGATATGTGACCGAGCATGGTGTACAGTTTCTCTAAATTCATAAATAAACAAATCAAGCAAACGTTTCTTTTGCAAAAACGATTTAAGACCGTCTAACAGATTTAGGTGTAACGTCGTGCACAAACAAATCGCCCGATGTGGACGTTACCATTATCCCAAGCATCAGATAAAATGTGAGTTAAACGTTCGTCACCTGTATATATTATATGTCCTACATAATCAAAAACAACTATTTTAAATTTGTTATGAAGGCAAGGCCTGAGGCTTTCAGGAAACACACATAGCTTCATATGCTGCGTAGTATTTTGGTCACATTCCTTAAGATTTTAAACGCGCGATTATACATATACATTGCACTATACTTTTTTCGAATATGCCGCCCCGAACACTGTGTAAATTTAAGTTGTCATAAATAATTGGGCTCAATATGCGCCAGGTTTGACGG